>JAJOOH010004052.1:0-63647 GCA_029582605.1 Solanum gracilifrons
CCCCCCCCCCCCCCCCCCCCCCCCCCCCCCCCCCCCCCCCCCCACCGGGGTAACCAAATTACGACTACTAAAACTAGAAGTAAACAAATAGAGAAGGTTTCTTAGGATTGTGATAAAGTTGAATTCTAATTTCACGTAATGCGTGATTACTAATTCCTCAAAGTCGTTGAATCTTAATGGATAGGCTATGTTTTGGGTGCAATAGCCATATCTAAACCAACTATTGCGAATAAAATGAGTTCTTTCAGACCTGAACAAGCACAACACAGATTAACAACCCATTACCTTAATCAATCTACTTTTTCAAGCTAGATTTGTCATATTGCATTTAAACTCACTTTCTCAAGCTAGATCTGTAACAACACAATCAATACAATCATCAACTAATCATTCAACTCTAACCGTTCTTTCTCAAGAAAATATAGAGTATTAAGCTAGAATTGCATTTGCAACTACACTTTCTCAATTAAAACACAAACTATTAATTAAACCCACTTCAAAAAGACAATAAAACCAGTAACTAACAACACCCATTAGCTAATTAATGCATTCGACTACATAATCACACCCCAAAGAATGGGGGCTTAGCCGAACATAATAAAGAACTGGAAATTGTTACCAACAAAGTTTTCCATTAGATTGGGCAACAACCCACAAGTCTCCAAATGCTCAAATTGAAGCTAAAAATCTCATAAACCCTAGATCTTTACCGAAAAGTTTAAAACAATGTTCTAGAATGTTAAAGATCAAAAACCCAGAAGTGGACAATGTGGGAAATCCTTTTTTTCTTTTCAAAATTGCATTTATACGTTCCTAGATTTTTATCACAGAGTCCAGTCGGCGAAATAAGTCGGGTCGCCGAACTGTTCAGCGATGCACCAAGTCCTCCTCTTCTCACCTTTTTGGCGTGCTTTTTTTCCAGAAAAATCATTATGTAACTTTCAGCGAAGTGGGTTAAGATCGCCGAACTGGTTGGCAACACGCATAATGTACCTCTTCTGATCTTCTTGGTGTGCCTTTTTAACACCTCATTCTATAATACTAGGTGATTGAGATCGACATCACCGATCTCTTCGGCACATAGCTGAATCACTAGTCTTCTCACCAAGTAGGTCCTGTCCATGGGCTGGCATACTGGAACTTTGGCTGAGCTGAAGGTCCATTCAGCGGCTCACCAAGTAGCTTTGGTGAGTACACACTTTGCTTTCCTTCAACTTTTTTAGCTTTTCGTTCCTATTTTCCTCATATTGTCCTCACCTTGCTCTTTTACATTCATTTTTGCATATGAACAGTTTAAAATTAGTTATGAGCTTAACATAGACAATGCAGACACTAATTTCTTGAATTCAGCGACTCGTCGAATGGCTTTGGTGAGTACACGCTTTGCTTTCCTTCAACTTTTTCAGCTTTTCGTTCCTATTTTCCTCATAATGTCCTCACCTTGATCTTTTACATTCATTGTTGCATATTAACACTTTAAAATCAGTTATGAGCATAGCATAGACAATTCAAACACTAATTTCTTGAATAACAAGCCCTAAATGAGTCAAAATCCCTGACTCATCAGAACTATGAGCGTAGATGGAAGTAACGATGCTAGAAACTATGGGAAGAATGATTACATGGGAGGCATGAACGACATACATGTATCTATCATTGAAAATGTGGAAGCAATTTGGTTACCTCCTACTACTTAGAGAGCAATGTTATATGTGACTGGAAACATGCTTCAATTTTTTCTAATGAGAGGAATGTTTGAGGGCCTTGCTCATGAAGACCCTCATGAACTGTAACACCTCGGAATCTAGTAGGCTAAAGTAGGGCTAACTGTGAGGGCAAGAGCCAAGGAAGAGGGCAAAAGCCAAGGGAGAGGGCTAGGGCAACCCAACCTTCCCCATGCACTACCCACTTTCCCACTAGATCTTTCACGGCTCGTAGTGGCCACCACGGAATGTGGTGCCACTTGTGGTGGTGAGGCAGTAGCTTCACCAAGCTTTCCAAATAAAAGACCCTCTGCATGAGCCACTAGATGACTCGTGAAGGCCTTGACAGGTCGTGTGAGGGGTCGTGAAGGTGCATTAGGTCTATAGGGGTCAAGGAAAGGTGTCCTAGCTACTGGTCCAAGACCACAAGGAGGACCATGGCTTGTGGTGAGGACCACAACTTTTGGTGAGGACCACGGCTCGTGGAGCCTCTCGTGGAGATAAAAAGTGCACTACTAAGTGAGGGGAAAATTGGGTCTTTCCAAAATTAATTAGATTAAAGGTATGTCATTTTGCCTAAGCCTAGGATCCCTATATAAGTGATTTTAACCCTTGAACTCACTTATCCAAGTCATTATTTCTTAAACCCAAAAGAAAATCAAAGATTTTCATCTCTAAAATATTTCTCTCTCTAGAAACTTGAAGAAGAAGAAAGGATATAAGCTAGGATCAAAGTCAAGCCTCAATTCATCCATTGAAGTTAAGCTTTGGGCTTTTAGGGATGATAGTTATCATTCATGGACTCCTTTCATCCATAGAGTTCCTAAATTAAGTTCGGATATTCTTGAATTATCACGGGCTCTATAAAATACTGATTTAAGTGATTGAATTAGGATCTATTATGCATGAATTGATGAATTACAATGATTTTATGATTATTACCCCCATGAACCCATGTAATCCCCATGTTTTCACGTTATGAATCATTTGATATGGGATTTTGATCTTCAAGGAAGAGTTTTATGAAATTAGGCACATATTATATCTAACCCACGTTTTCTAAGAGTTTATGATTTAAAGTGGGTTTTTGACCTCAAGAGGTAAATTATGGACTGCTGCATTGGTTTATGAAATTTATGCAAATGTTTTAAGGGTGCTTTTAGAGTAAAGTACCAATGATGATGTTGTTGTTGCTTTGCTGAAAGAACATTCTCATAAAAACATAACTAGCATGATGTGAAAGATTTTCTCACATAGAAAGGATTCTTAGGTTGACAGGCATTCTCACCTAATTGGTTGAAAGGCTTTCTCAACTAATTGAATCAAAGACAATGAGTTATCTTAACGAAACTAGCTTCAATTGGTTGTCCAAGGGCACCTTTTCATGGGTAATGAAGTCAAGTAAGAAATGACTACTACATGGAAATTTATGCCTAGCACCGAGTGGATATTGAATATGACATGGAAGCTCTCACATAGTAGAGTCCGGGTTTCCAAAGTAATCTCATGAGATGGAAGCCCTCATAGAGTAGAGCCCGAGTTTTCTAGTAGCAATCTCTTTATCCCGTAACTATATGCCCACACAGGTTGATTACCTAGTGAATCGACTTAAGCTAGACGTTGAGGTTCTACCATTGGCAAGTTTAACAACCTGTTTTCGTGTGGGAGACACCGGGGGATCATGTTATAGCTCACATGGTCTCATGTCGGTTAAAGTTAATTCTCCACAAGTAATAATTAACTAAGGTTACTTCAAGAAGTATCACATATGAATTTCAAATGTTTTAAAAATGAAGTTAACTTGCATTGACCATGATCTATGACTTATGTTTTATAACTCTTTCATATGATGTGTAACTTGGTCAATTGCATGTCATGAAATAAAATGTCCCATTTTAGCATATTTTTAAATGATTTAATGCATGGCTATCATACCTGGTATATTGTTTTGTACTAACGCATACTCTTGCCTACTTTATTCCCCAACTGTAGGGTCTGATATTTAGGATGCTCAGTTTCATGGCTAGTAGGTGATTTGATTGATTCCCGATCTTTGCTGAGTCCTTAAGCTTCGATGACATACTTTGTTGTTTTAGTTTCTTTCATTTATTTTCCTTTTGGACATGATGTATGGGCTAGGCCCAATTTCATTCTATTGTATTAAATGGCTATAATGAGACAAGTGTATTGGACTTCCACTTTACTTTTATAAAATGATTTGCACTTGGAGTATTATTACTCTTACTGTTCTATTTCTTATGTTGTGAGAGCTAAGTAGATTGTATGGAGTCCTTCGGGGTTTTATACGCCCTGGTACATCAGAGCACAAGGTTTAGAACCGTCCTAGGATGTCTTATATGCCACGTCTAGTAGAGTCTTATTCATGAGTGTGAAGCACGCCACATTTATGAATAAGAGGCTACAAGATGATTAGGAAACTCCATTTCCTTCATTACTCTATGTTGTGTGATATAGTTTATCTCTTAGGGCCTCTCTCCTAATCCATATCCTATGTTCTTCAGGATATGGATACCCGAAGAGCTTATGATACAAGAAATGCGGGGGAGAATGCAGAACAAGAAGCTCCTCACTTTCTGAACGATCCTTTGGCTGAGCAACTGTCAAATGCGGATTTTAGGGCAGCTTTTCAAGTATTAGCCCAAGCCATGACGGCTCATGCGAATAGGGAGTTAGTGGTTCAAGTGAACCCAAATATGGGTACGACAGCTTCAAGAAGGAGGGACTTCACAAAAATGAGCCCTCCAGAGTTTCATGGTTCCAAAGTTGAGGAAGATCCTCAAGAGAATATCAATGAGGTCTATAAAGTTTTGATGATTATGGGAGTTACACCGGTGGAAAAGGCGGAGTTGGCCTCTTACAAATTGAATGGTTTGGCTCAAGTATAACATAATCAATGGAAAGAAGGGAGGCCAAAAAATGTGGGTCCTCTTGATTGGAAGAAGTTGAAGGCTGCGTTTCTTGATAGGTTCTTTTCCCTTGAGATGAAGGAAGACAAGGGACATGAGTTAATTAATCTTTGACAAGGAAGTATGAGTGTGAGCAAATATTCTCTTCAGTTCACTCGGTTGTGTAAGTATGATCCATCATTTGGTGCGTATTAAAGGGCTAGGATGAGTAAGCTTGTATCAGGTGTGTCTGAAATGGTGGTTAAAGAGTGCCAAACCGCCATGCTCATTACATGGACATCTCCCCTCTTATGGTGCATCCACAAAAAATTTATAAGGATAAACATAAGGAAAAGTGTAGGGAGGTAAAAAAGGCTAGGATCGGTGATGGAAATTCCTCTAATGCAAGGTCCAATGGTCAAGGTCGTCTTAGATTTCGACAAGTGTTTTCCAGTCAAGGTTCCTCCAATGCTCCAAGGTATACTGAAGAAAGGGTGTCTAACCCTAACACGCAAGGAATTAGTAGTGGATCCCTATTGTCTACTTCTACTAAGTGTGGAAGGAACCACGATGGTAAGTGCCTAGCCGACACAAATGGTGATGGTAAAATTGGTCACAAAATGAGGTATTGCCTGATGCTTAAGGTTAAAGGAAGAGAGGGAAAGCAAGCTACTCCTAGTGGTTTGGGTTCCAATGCTCCTAAGAAAAACCACTTTTATGCCCTTCAAACTCGAGGTGAAGAAGAAGGTTCTCCCGATGTGGTTACCAGTATGTTGAAAGACTTTCAATTAGATGTTTATCCATTGCTAGATCCCGATGCTATCTTATCTTCTGTAATGACATTTGAAGCTATGGAATTAGATGTGCTTATTGGTGTGTTATTAGATCCCTTTTATGTCTCTACCCTTGTTGGTGATTCTGTGATGGCTGAGATGGTCTATCAAAAATGTCACGTCTCCTTATCTCATAGAGTTACTCCTGGTTAATTTGGTAGAGCTAGATATTCTAGGTGCTGATGTCATCCTTGGGATGGATAAGTTGCACTATTGTTATGAAACTATTGATTATAGAACCCGTGTAATCAAAGTTTTATGTCCCATATGAGTCTATCTGATAGTGGAAAGGGGAAAATCTATGCCAAAAGTTTGGGTTATTTCTTGTCTTAAAGCTAAGAAGATGACATTGAAGGGTTGCATGTAACACCTGGTAAGGGTGAGGGAAAAGGATTCTAGTGTTGACCAACTACAAGAAGCTACTTACCTTTCTAAGATTGAGCTTAGGTCGGGTTAGCACTAAATGAGGGTGAAATATGATGATATTCCAAAAATGGCTTATAGAACTCGATATGGTCATTATGAGTTTTAATGATGTCGTTTGGTTTGACTAATGTTCCGACAACATTTATGGATTAGATTAATAGGGTGTTTTGACAATACATTCATATGCTCAGTACTAGACCATGCCAAGGGTAGTGTTATGGTTTAAGATGGTTACAAATCGTCTTTTGTGTTGGGTGTGAAAGCTAAGGGATGTCTTGATCCGACTTTAGTAGAATTGAAAGAAGCAGTACTTGGAAAATCTTTTGAGGCTTCCTCCTAAGGGGGATATGGTGTACTTAGATGTGTTAGGGTTTACTGATTGATTTTAACGGTAATTAGGATGACTCTTGCAATTGATTGAGTTTGCTTATAATAATAGCTATCACTCGAGTGTTGATATGGCTCCCTTAGAGGCTTTATATGGTAGGTGGTATGGATCACCTATAGGTTGGTTTGACATGGGTGAAGTTGCCCTAATATATTTTGAATTGGTACAAAAGGCCATGGAGAAAGTTTGTCTTCGATGGAAAGAGCTGAAAATGCCTCAAAGTCATATGCAGATGTGAGAAGAAGGGATCTAGAGTTGGAGGTTGACGATTGGCTTTACTTGGAAATTCGCTCATGAAGAGTGTAATTAGGTTTGGTAAGAAGGAAGATTAGTCCCCGGTATGTAGGCCCATAAGCAATTTTGAGACATGTTGGTAAGGTTGTTTATGAGTTTGATTTGCCAAATGAATTGACAATGGTGCATCCAGTTTTCCATGATTCTATGCTTCAGAAGTGTGTTGGAGATCCGACATACATAGTTTCCCTAGAAGGGTAGGGAGTTTATGAAAGTCTTTCTCATGAGGAAGTTTCGGTTGAGATTTTTGACGGCAAGTTAAGAAGTTGAGAAAAAAGGAAATATATTCTGTGAAGGTTTTGTGGAAGAATCAATTAGCTGAAGGTGGGAGACTGAGGCTGATATGAAGTCCCGATAACCTTATATTTTTCCTTCTACAACTATTCTAGCTTGAGGTAATGAGTTTCCTCTTGGTTTGTCCTTTATTTGGGAGTCATGTGTTTTATGTGTTTCCATGATTTCCTTATGTGATGCTTGTTCATGAAAACTTGTGCGTTGAAAGAAAATGAGTTTATATGATTGATTTTCCTCATGTGGTTGTGCATTGAGTTTGAGTTGCGCATAGACTTCATGAGATCAATTGATGAACATGCTTCAGATATGCTTTTTGAGTGTAAATGGCATATAGGCTCCATGAGATTGTGTTGAGCATGCTTTTAGCTTGGAGAAGGCAATTCCTCCTTGAACATGAGAAATGTTGAAATTTCATGCATAATGGGTTGTTAGATGTAGTTCCTACTTCCTTGTGATGCATTGATAATGTTTAGGTTTGAGATGAAGTTCCTCCTTGGTTGTGTGCATTTAGATAAGTTGCATGCATGATGGATTGGTAGTATTGAGTCTTTACTTCCAAAATGTGTTTAGAAATGTCATTCGAGGACGAATGTTCCCAACGGAGAGATAATGTAAGACCTCGGAATCTAGTAGGCTAAATTAGGACTAAGTGTGAGGGCAAGAGCCAAGGAAAAGGGCAAGAGCCAAGGGAGTGGGATAGGGAAGCCCAACCTTCCCCATGCACTGCCCACCTTCCCACGAGAGCCTTCACGGCTCGTGGTGGTGAGGCAGTAGCTTCACCAAGCTGCCCAAACAAGTGACCCTCCCCACGAGCCACTAGACGACTCTTGAAGGCTTTGACGGGCCGTGGGAGGGGTCGTGAAGGTGCCTTAGGTATATAGTCGTCAAGGGAAGGTGGCCTAGATACTGGTCCAAGACCACAAGGAGGACTACGACTCGTGGTGAGGACCACAACTCGTGGAGATGGACAGTGCATTGTTAAGTGAGGGGTAAATTGGGTCTTTCCAGAATTAATTAGATTAAATCTATGTCATTTTTCCTAAACTTAAGGCCCCTATATAAGTTATTTTAACCCTTAAACTCACCTATTCAAGTTAATTTTTCAAAAACCCAAAATAAAATCAAAGATCTTCCTATCAAAAATATTTCTCTCTCTAGAAACTTGAAGACGAAGAAAGGATTCAAGCTAGGATCAAGGTCAAGCCTCAATTCCTCCATTGAAGTTAAGCTTTGGGCTTTGAGGTACGATAGTTTTCATTCATGGATTCCTTTCATCTATGGAGTTCCTATATTCCTCAATTTCAAAGATTAGAATTCCCCCAATTAAGTTAGTGTTTTCTTCAATTATCATGGGTTCTCTATATTGTTGATTTAAATGATTGAATTATAATCTCTTATGCATAAATTGATGAATTAAAATAATTTTATGATGATTGCCCCCATGAACCCATGTAATCCCCATGTTTTCAAATTGTGGGCTTATGTTGCTTTATGAAATCTATGCAAATGTTTTATGGGTGCTTTGAGAGTAAAGTACCAATGATGATGTTGTTGTTGTGTTGTTTAAAGGACATTCTCCTAAACACATAACTAGCATGATGTTAAAGGTTTTCTCACATAGAAAGGATTCTTAGGTTGAAATGTTTTCTCACCTAATTGAATCAAAGACAGGGAGTTATCTTAATGAAACTAGCTTGAATTGGTTGTCCAAGGGGACCTTTTCATTAGCAAGGAAGTCAAGTAAGATATGACTATCCCATTTGAATTTATGCTTAGCACTGAGTGGATATTGAATATGAGATGGAAGCTCTCACGTACTAGAGTCTGGGTTTCCAAAGTAATCTCATGAGATGGAAGCCTTCACGTAGTAGAGTCTGGTTTTTCTAGTAGATATCTCCTTATCCCATAATTATGTGCCCACATAGGTTGATTAGCTAGTGGATCTACTTAAGCTATAAGTTGAGGTTCTACTTTCGGCAAGTAGAACAACCCTTTTCGGTGTGGGAGACACCGGGGGATCTTGTTATAGCTCATATGGTCTCATGTCAGTTAAGGCTAATTCCTCATAATTAATAATGAACTAAGGTTACTTCTAAAAGTATCGCATATGAGTTTCAAAGCTTCTATAGATGAAGTTAACACTACAAGAAAAACTGTTATTTAAGACCAACATTTAGGGACGAGTTAATAATCTAGTCTCAAACAGTACATGTATTAGGACGAGATTATATTATTTTCCCTAATTCTATATGTTATTGTGAAGGTCTAAAATCTAGTCCCTAAAGAAAGTTCTAACTGGTCCCAAAATGTAAATATAGTTGTGAGAAGCGGGAAAAAGTGCATTTTCGATTTTTCACAAAAGTCATCAAACGCCAAAAATTTACCTTAATTATTAAAATTCTTTATAAAAAGCGCCTCAATTTTTTCAATAGAGAAAAATTAATTAACCAGTCACTTCATATTTTTCAATAACACAAAAGCCCTAAATTGACTTCACCACAAATCTCTGTAGCATAACTTCAAATCGCAATTCTCTAGAGAAAAAGTTGTGCTAATACTTTCAGTTTTCTTCTGCACTTTCTCAAAAGAGCATGGAAATCTTTAGATGCTCTTTTTCTTGATTTAACACTGAAATTTATCTTTCAAAATACCGTCCCAAAAAATTAGCCATATCCAATATACTTTTGTTGAAAATATTGTCCCAGAACATCTTCGAATGGCGCATCTATTAGCAGCGGTAAGCTTGCCGCCGGTGAGATTTCACCCACCGGCAGGAAATCTCTGCGATTAACTATGAAAACTAAGGAAATAAGCAGTAAGAGCAGTATATCTTGAGGAAATACTCCCAAATGCGGTTCGACGAAAGCGCGATTCAACATGGAGAGGAGGTTTCAGTCTTGGAGTGGATTTGGGTCTTGCCCGTACTGGACTTACCCTTAGTAAAAGGCATCAATTTTCAACCATTAACGGTAGCCCAATTTCATCCGCAAAGCTCTCATACACCCACATTCATATATTGGAACTTTGATTTTTTGGATTTTAGGTTTTGGAGTTGAGAGGACAGAAGCTTGAACTTCGAATTATTTATATTGATCAAAAACAGGTATACAACTTTTTTATGTTTGATGTAGAAAGATTTAATTTTTATGGTAATTTATAAGCTGGTTATTGATGTGATTCTTCTTGAATATGATTTAGTTACTCTTTTCATTTTATTTTTGTTATGAATTAAATTGATATACTAGTATCTAGAGTTTCATAAGTATGGTTTTGTTGAGAGGTTAAATGGATGAGTTTATAATTGGACGCCCTTTGTCAAGTGATGGAAAGGAAACTCCACAATCTAGCAAAGTTCGGAGTGTTACTAGTAGGCTTGATGTTTGAGCTACTGAGAGGTATTAATCATTTAGAAGTTTTTGTCTATTATTGTTTTCTTTGAGAAATCAAGCTAAATAATGAAAAAACAGAGTTAAAATTGCAGGCTAAATGGATAATAATCTTTTTTTTTCTGTTTGTTGATCTGATATGGCAATGTGGGCCAATTTCAACTTGCTGATTTTAGAGTGATCAAGTTGGCTGTGTGAAGTATCTTGTGATGTTGCATTCTATACCTGAGTATCTTCAAGTGCTAGTGATATTGCATATTTGTTAAATTTGACGATGGTCGCCATCTCATAAATAATAGAGGATAGATGTTCAACTCATCTATGAAGAGATTGTTAGATGAGATTGTTTAAGTCATTAAAATTGCAAAAAGGTATCGTACAACATGAAGCACTCACTTGAACAAGAAATCTTGTCCTTCCTTGAAGCTTAGTACATGTCTCTAAGTCTAATGAAAATGGACAAATCAAACATTTGGAAGTTTATTGGTTGAAATATCTAGAACATGTTTGCTTGATATGCTTTACCAACCAAAATTGATCTGATTATTACACACTGGGGCTACTAGCTGACTTCCTATTTTCAGAAACCTTTGAGCTAGTATACTTAGGTTTACATTTTTTTTAAAATTAGTTTTACAAATTATTGATACTAAGTTCATCTTGTAGTCCACTAGTGATTCTCTCTCAGATGTTTAAATTCATTTTATAAGTGGTGAGGGACCTTCTGCCATAATTTGTTATCTTAAATGTCGATTCTGTCCTTTTAGGGGAGGGAGAGTATATCTGTAGGAAGAGTACGGGACAACAATTGACGCAATGAGCTACATGGTTGATAGGTAATAAGTTCTACCTTCTTGTGTATGTTGACTTCCATCTAATCAATTCTCAGGTATGCTTCCTCTTGTGCATTGAATTTTGTTCCTTTCTTAATTGCCTTTCGTGTTTGTTTTGTTCAAATTACTCTTTATATTCTTCTTCATTATCTAGTCGTTTTATCTATTCATATGCAATCATCTAGTTGCCTCAATTTCCATAGGCACAACAAGTTAGTATTTTATGAAATTATAAGTAATATACTATAGAAAGAATAAATGCATCCTATGCCTTGAAAAAATCCATTGAAGCACCCCTGTATATGCAATATGTCTCAATTAATTGATCAAATATGTCAGCTAATGTAATGAATGAAAAGTATGTGTACTCAGTAGTTCCCTGAAATTGACACGAACTGATCAAGACTAAGATCACACTTAGATTTTATTGCACCAATGAGAATAACGTAGAAAGTATATTAATCAACTGGAGATTTGTTATATGATTAAGCCAAATAAGAGGGATAACTCAAATAACCTCTTTATTTGTTTTAGTGAGAAGTTGATCCATCGACCGAACTTCTCCAATGGAAGCACCATTAGTCAGAATAACACATTTTTTCCTCCTGTAGTTCCGCTGGTGTACATAATTGAGCAAATATTAGTAATATTTTTATGATAAAGTTCATGATCCAAACTTTCCTGTATAGAGTGACACAATGCTTAAGTGAAAGGAGCAATAACTAGTTATCAGAATCCAGATCTTAGCAGATAACATCTGTATCATTAACATTTGTTCAAACTCTTCCCATGATAAGTAAACTACTTATTTTCATAACTAGTTATCAGAATCCAGATCTTAGTGCATAAAATGTTTCCAATGCTGACAACGACTTAATGTTATTAGAGAAAGCCTCATAATATTTGTTATAATCCTATGTGTTATCTGCAATTTCAATGAAAAGATTAACACGGTTCTTCTCCAAAGTCTTGCGAATAACCTTCATGATCTTCTTCTGATGCAACATATCTCTAGAGATGTTAATAGGAAGTTCTTCTAAATACACAATGCCCTTCATAAATTAACCTTTTACAATAATCGGATGGTTGGAACAATTAGGAATCTGCTTTTGATATACTTGGAATAAATAATTCATGATTGTAATTGTTCTTCCTTCTTGCTCTATTATAAATACATTTCTCCTCATAGTTGTCAAGCATGTTGTTGATGTTGCTTCATTTGTAATTTTACAAGAACTAGTTGCTTAACAGAGGAATAACTAATTAACTGCTGCACATTTTCACTGTTGCATGTTTTCTTTTTCTATTTTCAAACACTTCTCTGCATAACTATCGGTTATGTTGATGTTTCTTGTACTTGCAATAACAAACATCAACTGCTTAATCGAGGAACTATAATTTAACTAGACTTCTTGCCACTACTGCACATCTTCTTCTTGTTTTATATTCACATACTTCTCTGCACAGCTGCATGAAACTAAACTTCGTTTGTTCTTTTATCTTCTTGCTTGGGAATAGTTGATAAGTAAATGAATACGACTCCCACTTGATGAGTGCTAGCTAGCATATGTTTTCTTTTGCTTGTAGATCATTTTAATTTGAATTTGTATACATCTAAGGCTCTTCTAAGCATCAGATCACAATGCACTCATTCATCATGTCTCCTATATATTTACTCACTTTAACCATTTCCCTCGCTCGATACTTTTTATATGTTGTAGAAAATGATCGTCAAGGTATTGTCTCCAATCATTTGTGACCCCAAAAATTGACACAAATCAATTTTGCCGACATCTAGTTTGTGTAGCATTGTGGCTAAAGTCTTATCACTCCTTGGTCCCTAAAGTTTGTACATGTTGATTGTATGTTCGTTGATGTCTTTCTACCGGCTTTAGCATCATTTCCACATAAAAAATAGGCAACTCAAAATTTTCAGCAACTTCACCATCATCAATTGTAGTTAGTATTTGTCCCGATCAACTATCAATGAATCTTTAACCACTAGCAAAGTGCCAGCAATTTGTTATAACGTTAAATCGATAGCTAAATTGAATTTCTCAGTTGTAACACCTCTATTTTGAGGTAGTCTGGATATCATCTTTGATCCCAGAAAACTATTTTGAGCTTTTGTCCAAGTTAGAAATGAATTCATAATCTTGTGAAAATTCCTGAAACATTCAAATAGCAATTGCACAGACTTGACATCAACTTTGCAGAAGCAAAACACATCAAAGTGACCTTTGTAGACATGTTTATGGAAAACTGAAATTTGGAATTTGTAATTTCAAGTGCATTTTTAGTTAATTCTTGTTGTTGTGGTTTCAATTGAGTGCTTCTTGGAGTTCAATATGAAAAATACATCCTATTGAACTTCTCTAATAATTTTTTTATGTTATTGCAACTTGTTAATGTTTCTGTAGAATTGATTAATTTTACACTTCTTTTGCGGTGAGTACTTTAACTAATTCTAGTGTAAGTTCATAGATATTTTTATATACCAATAGGTATTTATGATCTTTGCAAAATTTTGTTCTTACAGATTTTTGAAGATTGAAGTTGCAAGTCAAGATGAAAGTTTAGAAGATGCACAAGATCATTATTATTTTACTAAGAACGTTATGTAAAACTTGATAGCATAGTCTAGCTCGGGATGCTAATTGATTAAGTGTTTTTTGTTGAGCAATATTGAAACTATATCTATCAACATTTTGTATTGAATTTTTTATTAGTAGAAATTTTATATTTAATGATGAAATTTATTAATTTTATGAGATGGAGTTGATGTACATTTGGTGGTAAATGAGAGGACTAATTAGTATTTGCTTGTCTCTAAATGTTAATATAGGATAAGGTAGTTGCTCATCTGTAAAGGTTAAATTAGGACAAGGCAATTTCTCGTCTCTTAAGATTAATCTAGGACAAGGTTTTTGCTTGTCGCGATAGAGTAATTTAGGACCAGGTAGTTACTCTTCGCAGAAAAGGTTTAATGGTCACAAATAGCTACTTTTCAAATATGAAAATTGCCTATTTGGGACGGGATTCACGGTCTCTAAAAGTTCATCAGTGACTGTATTAGTTGCCGTCTCTATAACATTTAACTACCAGATATAGAAACCCGTCGCAATTAACCTTTAGCAAAGAAGCCTTTTAGGACGAGTGGCGACCATCATTTTTCCGTCATAAAAGGCCATTTGCGACCAGATTTGGACATTTAGGGACGACATTTCCCTTCCTTATAGGCAGTTTTTCTTGTAGTGTAACTTGAATTGACAATGATTTATGACTTATGTTTTATAACTCTTTCATATGATGTTTAACTTGGTCAATTTCATGTAATGAAATGAAATGTCCCTTTTTACCATGTTTTTAAATGATTCTATGCATGACTGTCATACTTGGTACATTTTTTTGTACAAACACATACTCTTGCCTACATTTCCCCCTAAATGTAGGGTCCGATATTCAGGTTGCTTGGTTTTGTGGCTACTCGGTGATTTGATTCATTCCCGAGCTTTGGTGAGTCCTTATGCTTCGAGGACAGACTTTGTTGTTTCAGTTTCTTTCATGTATTTCCCTTTTGGACATGATGTATGGGCTAGGCCCAATTTCATTCTATTGTATTAGATGGCTATAATGAGACAAGTGTATTAGACATCCACCTTGCTTTTATAAAATGTTTTGGACATGGACTATTTTTACTCTTAATGTTCTATTTTTTATGTTATGAGAGCTAAGTGGCTTGTATGGAGTTCTTCGGGGTTTTATATGACATGTTACATATTGTGGGTACCCTTCGGTCGTGACATAAACACCTCCAAAATTTTGTGGATGCTTGTGGGTGATTCATTTTCAAGAACATCTCACAAGAATCTATTCGAGTAAGATTATTTCCATTCTCCTTTACGGGGAAAGCTACTAGATGGTTAGCTGAATTAATCAGTGATTCTATAACTTCATGGGAGGAACTAACCAAAATGTTCCTTGAAAGATTTTTTCCTCCCTAGAAGATGATAAAGCTTAGGGATAGCACCATGAATTTCAAAAGAGGGGTAGGTGAATCTCCTCATAAGACTTCACTGCGATTTCGTAAGTTACTACTTCAATGTTAACCAAATGGTGTCCTAGACAATTTGTTGTTCCAATAATTCTATTGTAGTCTTGATTAAGTCAACATAGGGCTAGCTTCCCAACTTGTTCAAGTGGGTTGATGAGACAACTGTATGAGGTGGAAACACTATTACTTGATGATATGAACTAAGCATGGCATACTAGAGACGATCAAGTATCTTCTCTACACTTGTGTATGAGCAAGGAACAAATGGAAAAAGATCATGATCATTATGAAAATAAGGAAAAGATGATGACCCAACTTGACTTTCTATCTAAACATATCATAGGAAGTGGACTTCAGTTAATGTGGTAAGTATAAGCAGTGGTAATGCTCGGATGATGCCAAGTTTGAGGCATTATATAACAGAGAGGTGGAATTCTTGGGAAATCAAATAGGAGAGGGTTCTCATCCAGACTATCCTAATTCGGGTGGGAACCAAAGTTGGAACAAGGAACCAGAAAATAGTTAGAGAGAGCAGAGAGATAGAGGTGGCAATTGGGAAGATCATGAACCTCAAAAAGATAGATATATCACACATCATAATCGTCCCAAACGAGAAGAACCAATTGGAACAGAGGTAAACCAAACCGATGAAATGGTAACAAGAATCTTCAACAAGGTTGAAGGGTCTGAAAAGGTGTTAAAGGAATTGACAAATGACTTCTACACCTTACTTTAACACCCAAGAAACTAGTAGGCTAAACTAGAGCTAAAACGTGAGAGTTAGAGTTGAAAAGGTGGGAAAGGGCCAAGGAAGAGGACTAAGGCAGTCCACTCTCCCCTAGACACTGCCCTAGTTACCACGACCACCACCAAGACTCGTGGTAGGGACCACGACACGTGGTGTGGTCCGTGGTGGGCTAGGCAGTGAGCTCCCCAAAACAGCCCAAAACAAGCTCCTCTTCATGACCCACTTCACCGCTCCTGGTGAAGACCACGACTTGTGGGAAGGTCTGTGGAGGAGAGTTGGATGTGTGGGCGTGGAAAGAAAGTGGCAAGCCACTGCCTCAAGGCCCACGAGAGGGACCATTGCTCATGGCATGCACCACAGCTCGTAGACCCCCTCGTGAAGGTGCATTGGGCTTGTGGGCCAAAGGAAAAAGTTGCCTATCCACTGCATAACGTCCACGAGAGGGACCACGGATCGTGGTGCCCCTCGTGGCACCTGGGCAGCTCACTTAAAGTGAGGGGTGTTTTGGGAATTCTGGTTTAAGTCCAATGAAAGTGAAGTCATTTTGGGTAAGTTTAGGGTCACTATATAAGTCATTTTTAAGTCAAATTCACTCAAATTAAGTCATATTTTCACAACACCGAAATAATTCCCAAAGTTCATCTCCTCTCCAAAAGTCCTCTCTAGAACTTCAAGGAAGAAGAAGAAGGAAGTTGGAGCTAGGGTTCAAGGTCTTATTCATGCATTTCACAAGTATACTTTGAGTGTATTTATGATATGTTCCTCTTATGGTATGATGATCAATGTATTGACTATGCTTATGACTTATGATTTTCCACTATCTTCAAAATGATGTTTTAACTCACTAAATTGCATGCATTCAAATGAAATATGTCTTTTAGCTTGTTTTCAATGTTTTTATGCATGGCTATCATACTTGGTGCATTTTTGTAGTAACGCCTACTTTTCCTACATTTTCCCAGAGTGTAGGGTCTGGTTCTCAAGGTGATCATCGTTGTGGCTAAACCTTGGATTTACTTATTCTCCTAGTTTGTTGGTGAGACCTCACGATTCGAGGATGGATGTTATCTCATTGTAGTTCATTTCTTGTATTTCCTTTACGGACTATGTTCTATGGGTTGTGTCCCTTTTTCTTTTCTAATATTATAATAGATGGCTATGTTGAGACAAGTCCAGACCTCCAGTTATATTTATGAAAATTGTGGACCTAAAATGTGTTTTTAACTCTTTATTGTTCTATTCTTATGTTATGATATGCTAAGTGGCTTACATGGAGCCTTTCGGGGTTCTATATGTCTTGTTACATCTTGGGGCTACCCCTTGGTCGTGAAAAACTTGGTAATTAGAGCACGAGGTTTAGAATGATTCTAGGATGATGTGTCATAAGCCACGTCTAGTAGAGTCTTGTTCATGGGTGTGAAGCGTGCCACACTTATGAATGAAAGGCTACAAGATGATTAGGAAACTACACTTATTTCATTACTCTTTTGTCATGCCATAGAGTTTAACTCTATAAATTCCCTCTCCTAACCCTTCTCTTGTGTCTTCAAGATATGAATACACGAAGGGATAATTCTAGAAGGATGGAGGATGATAATGTGAATCAAGGAGCTCATTTTTTAACTCATCAAGCTCTGGTTGGTCCTTTGGTTGAGAATGTGACCAATGCGGAGTTTAGGTCTACTATCCAAATGTTAGATCAAGCTGTGATGACTCAAGCTAATAGAGAAGCTATAGGTTCGGTGAATTCTAATGCTAATTCGACTGCTTCAAGGGTTAGGGATTTTGAAAGAATGAACCCTCCTGAATTTTATGGCGGAAAGTGGAAGAGGATCCTCAAAGGTTTATTGACGAGGTTTATAAAATACTTGCTATTATGGGGGTGTCTTCGGAAGAGAAGGCGGAGTTAGCCACCTACCAACTAAAAGATGTGGCTCAAGTGTGGTATGATCAGTGGAAGGGTGAGAGACCCGTAGGAGCGGACCCGGTAGAATTGGAATTGTTCAAATCAGCATTTCTTGATAGGTTATTTCCCCTAGAGTTGAGGGAGCAAAACCGCTTTTATGCTTTTCAATATTGAGATAACCAAGAGAGCTCCCCGGATGTGGTGACCAGCGTATTAAAAATCTTTCTTATTGATGTATATGCGTTGTTAGATCCCGGTGCTACTTTGTCCTTTGTGACACCTTATGTGGCCATGAAGTTTGATATGCTCCCCGAAGTGTTATTAGAACTGTTTTGGGTCTCTACCCTGGTTGGTGATTATGTGGTGGCTAGGAGGGTTTATAGAAGATATCCCATAGAGTTACTCTTGTTGACTTGGTAGAGTTTGACATGTTATACTTTGATGTGATTCTTGGTATGGATTAATTGCATGCATGTTATGCCGCTATCGATTGTAAAACTCGGTGGTTAGATTCCAATTTCCAAATGAGCATATCATAGAGTGGAAGATAAGAAATTTAATGCCTAGAGGTCAATATGTGTCCTAACTTAAAGCTAGAAAGATGTAAATTCAGAAACCCTTTCTCTTGAGTCGGTTCTCGTGGTTAATGAGTTCCCAGAAATTTTTCCCGATGATTTGCCCGGTATTCCTCCCGAGCGGGAAATAGATTATGGTATTGACTTGCTTATGGATACGTAACCTATCTCAATTCCTACTTATAGAATGGCTCCGGCGGAGTTAAAATGGTTTAAGGAGAAACTAAAGGATTTGTTAGATAAGGGCTTCATTCGACCGAGTATCTCTCCATGGGGTGCTCCGGTGTTGTTTGTTAGAAAGAAAAATGGGTCTCTTAGAATGTGCATTAATTATTGATGAGTTCATAATTTGGACTCATTTAGGGCTTTATTTTGATAGATTTAGTGTCCTGAAATGCATATTTTGCCTCAATAATATATGTAAATCCTTGAGTTTCATCTATTTGGATTTAGAGACAAAGCATGGACACTATGGAGCAAAACGGAACAAGGCAGCAGAAAGAACGAAGAAAAGAAGGCGAGGATTGCCGAAGCCATTGGGTGAGTCACTGAATAGTTGTAACCTCGCCCAAAGATCCAGTTTGCTGAGCCTTGAAGGAAAAGATCAAGTTGGCGATGAAATGGAGCAGTCGGTGCATCGCCAAACAGTTCTGCGAAGCAAAACCATATCGCCCAATGATTTAAAACGCGAATAAGCTGAAGGCAAAAGCTGAAAGACGATGAACCGGACCAAAGGGACAATTAGGACTCATTTAGGGCTTTTTTTTGATAGATTTAGTGTCCTCAAATGCATATTTTGCCTCAATAACTAATGTAAATCATTGAGTTTCAGGTATTTGGAGTTAGAGACAAAGCATGGACACTATGGAGCAAAACGGAACAAGGTAGCTGAAAGAACGAAGAAAAAAAAGGCTTAAGGATCGCCGAACCTTTTGGGCCAGTCGTTGAATGGTCGTAACGTCACCCAAAGTTCTAATGTGCTGAGCCCTGAAGGAAAAGATCAAGTTGGCGATGAAAGGGAGCATTCGGCGTGTCGCCGAATAGTTCCGCAAAGCAAAACCATATCACCTAATGATTCAAAACACGAAGATGCTGAAGGCGAAAGGTAAAAGGTGATGAACCAGACCAAAGGGCGGATCGCCGAGTACATTGGCAATCCGACTAACTGCGCTGAATGTCCCTTCGCAACACCAATTTTTAAAAACTATAAATACCCATTTAATTATGTAGCTTAGTATCAAGTTGTAGCGAAATATTACTGATTTTTAGAATATTTTCAGTTTGAGTTCTTAAACTTTTTGGGAGACATTGTTCTTGAGCTTTGAAGATTTTGAAGGTTTTCAATACCAAGAAATTGGAAGTGGGTCTTGAAAAATATTCATCATTGACGTATTTAATTACATTATTTATCGTACCCATTTGATGGAAACAGTTTTTGGTATCGATTTCTATCTTTTTTTCATGTATAGGTAAAACACCAATTATTGGGGTGTGATTATGTGAAAATGGGTTGAACTTACTTTTGGGTCTTGCTAATTAATAGTTAATTTGTTGTTTAAATGTGATTTCATTCGGTAGTTGTGTATGAACTTAATGGAATTGTAGTTGCAAATATAATTTCATCTTCGTGTCTTTGGCTAGCTCGAGAGAGAGGTTTTAAAACCAAAACTACTGAACGATAGCCGGTGGTTATTGGGTCATCGTGGGTTCAGCTCAAGAGAGTGAATCCTAGACCTTCTCCCACACATTTAGTAATGGGCTAAGGCGAAGGCTGAGAATAATTGCGGCTTAACGGTCTTTAAGAGAAACTGATTTAATTCGGGGTAAGTTGCTCGAGAGAGAATTTATCCCCACTAAAGTCTTGCTTATTTATAAATTTACAGCGATATATTATCAATAGCATGTACCTGATTGTTTATTTGAGCCCATGTACCTGATTGTTTATTTGAGCCCATATTCCTTTCACATCCCAAGAATCACGTCTCCCTATCTCGAATCTTTATTTTTTTACTATTTTCGTTTTATTAGTTGAGTACAAACCCCCCATTGATAATTGACATTCGTGTCACTTCTTGATTTAGTATGCTTTTACTCATAAATTTTTATAGCTATGATTGACTAGAACATAATTTTACTTTTTTATTTAATTCTCGATTACTAACTGCTCCCTTGGGACTAGACTCAAACCCATTCGACTGGGTTATATTACTACACGCGATCGTTGACACTTGAATTGGAAGTTGTGTCTTTGATTACGTCAAACATTAAAATGGCATCGCTGCCAAGGTGTGGTGTTAGTGGAGAATTTTTAGTTAAGTAGGATTTTTGTTCTTGATTAATTATAGTTTTACTTACTTAATTTCTATTTTTGGTTTTGCTGTAGTACTGAAAATAGGAAGTATGAGCGTAAACGGAAACAATGGCAGCCAAGTAGGCCATCAAGACTACATCGCAAACCTGAATGATGTCAACGAGCCTCATGCTAATGACACCCATCTCATGGGTGGTATTGGTGTCATCCGCTTACCTTCGGCCGAAGGGAATGCAGTATTTCACATCACGAGTACTATGTTGCAACTCTTGCAACTAAAGGGCCTTTTTAGTGGTTTGGCTCATGAGGATCCCCATGAGCACATTAGAAACTTTGTGGATGTATGCGGACCATTCTCTTTCAAGAATATCTCCCAAGAATCGGTGAGGTTGAGGTTGTTCCCGTTCTTGTTGATGGGTGAGGTGTGCAAGTTGCTGGCTGAATTGCCACGAAAATCCATCACTTCGTGGGAGGAGTTGGACACCGCATTTCAAGTGCAATTTTTCCCTCCCTCGAAGATGATGACTCTTCCGGATAGCATTCAGAGGTTCAAGCGTCTAGAAGGGGAGCCTATCCATGAAACTTGGCTACAATTCAAAAAGTTAGTGCTTCAATGCCCAACCCATGGCTTGCCTGATAACTTGTTGCTGCACTATTTTTACCGGAGTTTTGATTCGGTAAATAAGGGTGTTGCTGACCAACTCTCTTTGGGGGGTTTGATGCAACAACCTTATGCGATAGTTGCTCAGCTCTCAAATGGCATGACTACCATAAACACGGCATGGTATACTCGTGAAGACCAGGTCTCCCCTCTCACGTTCAAGTAAACTAAGGAACAAATGGAGAAGGACCAAGAGAGGGACCAAAACATGGCCAAGATCATGACACAAATTGATATTTTGTCTAAAAATGTCATGGGAGCTGGTGCTCGAAGTGTCAATGACGTGGGTGTCGGGTGTGCTAACTCAGATGAGTCCAAGTTTGAAGCTTTGTATAATGAAGGTAAATTTCCTAGCCAACCAACGCGGTGGCTATCGTTCAAACTACCTGAGGCAGGGTGGTAACCAAGGTTGGTCTAGGGATGAAGGATGGAAAGATCGAGATCGTGAATGGAGGGATTGTAATCTGAATGGGAAGGATGGGGAGAAGGATAGGTATTGCCTCCCCACGAGTGCCAAAAGCCAAAAGATTCAGCAAGTGGTTGGTCTTTGGATATGCTCTCTCGCATCCTCAACAAATTTGAAGGGTCAAACAAGATTTTAAAGGAGATGAAAGAAGATGTGTCTACCCTTAGCCAGACCGTCACCTCTCATTCAGTGTCGATCAAGCAGTTGGAGACCTAAATGGGTCATATATCGTCTCATCTCAACCTGAGACAGCAGGGGGGTTTGCCTAGTGATACTAAGGCTAACCCCAAGAATGAGGTTTGAAAGTGGACTTGCATCGTGCCCCGACGTTAACTAAGGCGCTTCTTGGGAGGCAATCCAAGACCCTTTTCTGCTTTATTTTTTTTGATAAAATAAAGGTGTGTTGATTGTGTAGGTGGAAGTGTGGAAAGTGTTCAATATGTGCAGATTGGCGAGCATCAGGTCCATTCAGTGAATCGCCGAAGAGGTCAGCGACCCTGACGTAGACCGCCGTTAGACTCAAAGAAATTTTAATGTAGAGTCTGTAAAACTCGGCGAGCCTAGCCTACCATGTTGGTGAACCCGATGGAGACTGTCATTTAGATCCCCGCAATAACTGAAGGAGCTGTAAAATTTGGCGAGGTGAATGACTACTCGGCGTGTTGCCGAGTGGTTCGGCGAGCACGACTAATGTCGCCGAATTGGTGTGAACTGAACAATTTTCCAGTCCAAAGGTTTAAAAGTCTCAAATTCATTTACTTTCCTTCACTTTTTATCTTCCCAACCTCACACCCGCATTCTAGTTTCTATATTTCTCGAATTTTTAGTGTATTTTAGTTGTTGATTGGTGCTCAGATTGTGTATTACTTTGCCACCTAGCATTTCAATCTTCATTAATCGGCATCAAAGGTTGGTTTTCCAAACTCTAAGATTTTCTTATCAAAATTGTACTCATTCGCAGTAATCTCATCATGTTGTTGTGTGCTGGACCTCTCTGACAGAATCAGTAGGTTTGAATGCCTGATTTAATTCGATATTCTTGCCTGTAATGATTTTATTGTCGAAATCCCATAAGTTTGTAATTAAAATGAAGTAAATTTTGTGGGTATCATGCTTGGGTGTTATGGGACTAAGCTTAATTTAACTAGTGCATGCTTTGATTTTGTTTTCGGGGGTTGCGGTGTTGAATTCGAGAAGTTGGGTTGAAAATAAGCACGTTGGGCCGTTTGGGGAGCAGCGTCGAGCTCGCCGAACCACTCGGTGGTTCACCTAATGTCCCCATCTCGCCACTAATTTCATGCTTTATTTGATGATTGATTCTGTAACTTTTGGTGAGAAGCCTGAGGTCGCCAAAAGCACCCGGCCACTTACCGAAAGTCTTTTTTATCTCCCTTGTCTGCTCCCCTGTATCCCTTTGCACTATAGCTTTCAACGAACTAACTCTTGATCGCCGAATGATATTGGTGATTAGCCGACCGAGTCGGCGAGTTTGCTTGCAACTAATTTTCTATGCAACTATAGAATATTGTTCTAACCTTGTCTTGAACTTGCAGACATGGCCAAACCCAAGGTTGCAGGTGAAAACAGGACACCCCGAACGAAGGGAAAGAGGATCGTCACCAATGTAGAGGCAGTTACATCCAAAGACAAAGCTACCAAACCTCCCACATCTGATGGGAAAGAGGATAAAGGAAAGGGCAAAGATACCCGGGAAGGCCATGCATCTTCTTGTCAGAAGCCCATTTCAACTATTCCACAAAACCCTAATGTTCATTCATGGTCCCGGGGGTTCTATGAAGTTGTGCAAGACTGTTAGGCGGATTCGCAGGTGGCCACTCATAGTAGGCCTGGCACTGTTGATGCTTTGGAGATAGTTCTGGATACTGATGCCCAGATCTCGAGCACTACTCTTGGCACTAATGCCCAGATAGGTGGAGCGACTACTTAGACATGATCCCCTCTTTACCTCCCTCTCAGTCTTACTTTATTTTAAATTTTGGATAATGTTGTTTGCATTTGAGGACAAATACTTTTATTTGTGGTGGGGTGAGGCCCACTTTTGTATTCTTTTGTGACTGATGTTCTGATCATGTATTTGGGTTGTGATTCATAGTGTTGTGTTATACACTTCTTTTCCCGGATGTTTGAGCTTGTGGCTCCTTATGCTTTAATTACAAATGATTTTTGACCCCTTCCAAAAAAATTTGCCACCTCTTGTATGTGTTGAATGTGGTTGTTCTCTTGCAAATTTGAGTATCGGTTTGATCAATACCGATGAATTGAAAGTGCTCATAATCAAACATAAATGAATGTGCAGCTACAACGAGGCCAATTGAAGTTGCATAGACAATATGTGAACTCTTTGCATCTCGGTGTGACTAACCAATTATCGAATTAAGTCTCTTATGATGAACGTTGCATACTAGCGAAAGTGTGGAGTCTTTTTTGACTTTGGTGTCAATGCCTTGTGTGATGTGCTTACCGTGAACCATGCATGATGACACCTAGAATTTGCCCCGTTGGTCCGGTTGACTAAGTGATGCAATTTCTTGAGATGATCTTTGGCAACTTTAAAGAGTTTGAACCAATTTGAAAATATACCTCTTTGTGGCTTACCTTGTGCGTGTGTGAATCTCTTTTGAGCACCCTTTGAGCCTTGACATTTTCTTGGAAGAAACTTGGTAACATTATAACCTCTCCTTATCCATCACCCCTAATCCTCATGATCTTTGGTTTGTTTGAATATCCAACTTAGGCCAAAAGCCTTAGTTAGGGGTGTGGTGAAAAAGACAAGACAAATCAAGTAAATGCAAAGAAGTCCCTTGTGCTCGTGTTTCGAGAAAAATGAAACCCCTCCATAAAAAAAAAGTTGTGAAATAAAGTTGTGGAAATACAAAGAAAATGGGGGTTTCCAATTAATAATGGAAGATGAATAAGAGGTGATTTTTGAGCTTGAATGAAACTGATAAAGGAAACGAAACAAGGTGTTGTTCACATCATATTTCATGAGGATTTCTAGCCTATAATACTAAATGACCATACCATTACACTCAGCCCCGTTTCAAGCCTTGAAAAGACATTTTTGATCTTCTATGAGCTGGAGCAAAAGTCAATTGGAAAATAAGGGAAAACCTAAGGGTGAAATCATGCATTGTGTTTATCTTTGTAAACATTGTGTGTGAATATGGAATCATTCTTTGTGTGAGGGCATTTGAATATCTTTGTTAAGCTTGAACTTGCATTTGAAGCAAGTATAGTGAGCTTGAGATTCTTTGGTAATGGTGAGTCACAACTTAAATTCTTTGAGTGCACAATTGATCCTTGCGCAAGTAAGTTGAGACTTTTTGTGTGCATTCATGATTGAGTCCTATTTGAGACATCCTTTTTGAACTACTGCACTTGAGTTTTACTTGAGGACAAGCAAAAGTTTAAGTTGGGGGTGTTGATGAGTCCACAAATTGGACTTATTTAGGGCTTTATTTTGATAGATTTAGTGTCCTCAAATGCATATTTTGCCTCAATAAATGATGTAAATCCTTGAGTTTCAGGTATTTGGAGTTAGATACAAAGCATGGATACTATGGAGCAAAACAGAACAAGGAAGCTAAAAGAACGAAGAAAAGAAGGCCTGAGGATCGCCGAAGCTATTGAGCGAGTCGCCGAATGGCCGTAACCTCACCCGAAGCCCAAAGTTCCAATGTGTTGAGCCTTGAAGGAAAGGATCAAGTTGGCGATGAAAGATAGCATTCAGTACGTCACCCAACAGTTTCACGAAGCAACACCATATCGCCCAATGATTCAAAACGCGAAGATGCTGAAGGCAAAAGTTGAAAGGTGATAAACCAGACCAAAGGGCGGATCGTCGAGTGTGTCGGCAATCCCGACTAACTGCGCTGAATTTTCCTTCGCAACACCAATTCTCGAAAACTATAAATACCCATTTAATTTTGTAGCTTACTATCAAGTTGTAGCGAATTGTTATTGATTTTTATAATATTTTCAGTTTGAGTTATTAGAGTTTTTGGGAGGCATTGTTCTTGATCTTTGAAGATTTTGAAGGTTTTCAATTCCAAGAAATTGGAAGTTGGTTTTGAAGAATCTTCATCCTTGACGTGTTTGAAGACATTATTTATCGTACCCATTTGATGAAAACACTTTCGGGTATCGATTTCTATCTCATTTTCATGTCTAGCTAAAACTCCAATTCTTGGGGTGTGATTATGTGAATATGGGTTGAACTTACTGTTCGGTCTTGCTAATTAATAGTTAATTTGTTGTTTAAATGTGATTTCGTTCAGTAGTTGTGTATAAACTTAATGGAATTGTAGTTGCAAATATGATTTCATCTTCGTGTCTTTGGCTTGCTCGAGAGAGAGGTTTTAAGACCAAAACTACTGAATCGATAGCCGGTGGTTATTGGGTCATCGTGGGTTCAGCTCAAGAGAGTGAATCCTAGACTTTCTCCCACACATTCAGCTAGAGAGAGAGAAGGGGCTAAGGCGAAGGCTAAGCATAATTGCAGCTTATCGGTGTTCGAGAGAAACTGATTTGATTCGAGGTAAGTTGCTCAAGAGAGAATTTACCCCCGCTAAAGTCTAGCTTAGTAACAAATTTACAATGATTTACTATCAATAGCATGTACCTAATTGTTTATTTGAGCCCATATTCCTTTCAAATCCCAAGAATCACGTCTCCCTATCTCGCATCTTTATTTTTATTTTTATTTTTCATTTTATTTGTTGATTACAAACCCCCCATTGATAATTGACATTCGTGTCACTTCTTGATTTAGTATGCTTTTACTCATAAATATTTATAGCTATGATTGACTAGAACATAATTTTACTTTTCTATTTAATTCTAGATTACTAACCACTCCCTTGGTACTTGACCCCAACCCATTCGGTTGGATTATATTACTACACGCGATCGTTGACACTTTAATTGGAAGTTGTGTCTTCGATTACATCAAACATCAATTATCGTCAATTGAATAAGGTGACCATTAACAACAAATATCCTCTTACAAGAATTGATGACTTGTTTGACCAACTTCAAGGGGCTAGTTATATTTCTAACATTGATCTTCATTCGGGCTATCACCAATTGAGGGTGAGAGGGGATGATATTCCAAAGACAGCTTTTCAAACCTAGTATGGTCATTATGAATTCCTAGTAATGTCGTTTGGGTTGACTAATGCTCTGGCACTTGATGAATAGAGTGTTTAGGCAATACCTAGATATATTTGTGATTGTGTTTATCGATGATATTTTTATCTATTCAAGGAGTAAGAATGAACATGTGGACCATTTGAAAATTGTGTTGCAAGTTCTTAAGGACCAATAACTTTTTGCAAAGTTTAGCAAGTATGAATTTTGGTTAAGGTCTGTAGCTTTCCTTGGTCATATTGTGTCAGGCAAGGGTATTGAGGTAGATCCTAAGAAGATGGATGTGGTTAAATGTTGGCCAAGACCTCTAAGCCCTTCCAACAAAAGAAGGTTTTTGGGTTTGGCCGGTTACTCTAGAAGGTTTGTTGAGGGATTTGCTTCCATTTCTTCTCCTTTGCCGACTTTGACTCAAAAGAAAGCTAAGTTTGTGTGGTCGGAAGCTTGTGAGAAAATTTTCCTAGAGTTGTA
This sequence comes from Solanum gracilifrons, assembly GCA_029582605.1. Classification (NCBI taxonomy): domain Eukaryota; kingdom Viridiplantae; phylum Streptophyta; class Magnoliopsida; order Solanales; family Solanaceae; genus Solanum; species Solanum gracilifrons. Next base: position 27,422 of record JAJOOH010004052.1, read on the forward strand.
AGATAGACTTACTTCCACTCCGGTGTTGACCTTACCGAAAAGTACAGATTGTGTTGTGGTTTGTTGTGATGCCTCTCGAGTGGGGTTGGGATGTGTGCTTATCCAAAATGGTAAGGTAATTTCCTATGTTTCAAGGCAACTTAAATTCGATGAGAAGAATTATCCTACCTATGTGTCACGACCCAAGGGTACCCCCTACAACAAGGCATATAGAACCCCGAAAGGGCCCATGTAAGCCACATAGCATATCATAACATAAGCAAAGAACAATAAAGAGTAAAAACGCATTTCAAGTCCAAAATTTTATAAAGGAAAGTGGAAGTCTATACTTGTCTCAATTTAGCCATATATTACAATAGTCCAATTGAAAAGGGATACAGCCCATACAACATAGTTCGAAAGTGAAATACTAGAAATGAAACTACAAGTGACACATCCGTCCTCGAAACATAAGGACTCACCACAAGCTAGGAGAATAGTCGAATCCAAGCTTGAACCAAATGATGACCACCTTAAGAACCGAACCCCATACTTGGGGAAAATGTAGGAAAATATGGGTTAGTACAAAAATGCACTAAGTATGATAGCCATGTATAAAAACCTTGAAACATGCAAAAAGGGACATTTTAGTTGAATGCATGCAATCTACTAAGTTAAAGCATCATTTTGAAGGAAAAGGAAAGCATAAGTCATAAGCATATTCATTACATAGATCATCATATAATAAGAAAGACACACCATAAATACCCTCAAAGCATACTTGTGTAATGCATGAATAAGATCCCATAATCCCATCCATACTAAGTAAAGTTTCTTGAGTAACCATAGTTCCTAATTCCTATTCTTGTCATAGTCGGAGTAAGTCTTAACCGACATAGACCATGTGAGCCTAGCATGGAATCAGGTGTTACCCACACCCTAAAGGGTTGTCCGACTTGCCTATGGTAAGACTATGGTTTGTTAGCTTTTAGGTGGATCCACTAGCTAAATATCCTACTGGGGCACGTAGTAATGGGATAAGGAGATTATTACTAGAAACCCGGACTCAACTGGTGTAGAAGCTTTCATCTCATTTTTCAATATCCAGTCGATGCTAAGCATTTATCCCAGGGAGTACATATTAAGTCTTGACTTAAGTTCATATTCACAGAAGAATGCCTTGACACTCAATCCAACATAATTCATAAGATAGCTCATAGATTCAATACGTGAGAATAGCCTTTCAACCTTAGAATCATCATGATGTAAGAAAATCTTTCACATTATATTCATTATGTGTTCATGATAATAGCCTTTCAATCAAAAAAATAATATCATCATAATCATGGACACTTCACTCTCAAAGTGTTCTTAAAGCATATACATAAATGTCATAATCATGTATACATCATAATATACCCTTCAAGGATCAAGGATCACATTCAATCAACACATCTAGAATTACTACATTAGACATGGATGATAACATAATTCAAATATCTCAATTACTACAAGCATAATCTCATAATTATCTTCTTTCATCAATTCACCCACATCACAAGGTCATAAATTAGAAATATGGGGATTTCATGGATTCTTGGGAGATTTCATCATAAAACCATAACAAAACATCAATTCAGTCATAATATAAAGTAATTAAATCAATAGAATAATTTTTGAAAGGAATACATGACTTGGAGCAAAACCCTAGCTTTTGGGGAATTACTAGTTTTGAAATTGAATTTGGAGGGACTCCATGGATGCAGACTATCTATGGATGAAGGACTATCATACCTTAGCTATGAATTTCCAACGAATTTGAGTAGAAAAGTTTGTTCCTTCAACCTTAGCTATCACTTTTTTCTTCTTCTTCCTTGAAGTTCTAGAGAGAGTTTTGGGAGAAAAGTTGGTTTTGATTTGTGATTTTGGAATTATGAGGAAGATGACTTAATTTGGTGGATTGAAAACCTTATTTAGTTAGTCTAATTTAGTGTAAATTGACGTCACTTAATATTAACTTAAACTAGAAAACCCCATAATTCCCGTAAGTGTAATTGCTAAATGGCAGTTTTAGGCCTCACCCACAACCAGATGACCACGGTCCATGAATGGACCCACAGGGCGTGCTGGTGATCCGTAGGTTGAGGTTTTATGGCTTGTTTTTCAGGTCTTGACCCAAGACCCCTCACCCACGGGGCGTGGGATGACCCACGAGGCGTCGGTCACCTCTGTGGGTCACGCCAGGCAGCCTCTTAAGGTTTTTCTTCAAGGACCCATGGTTTGTCCTTGGGGTTTAAACCTTGACATTCTAACACGAAAACATTTATTTTAAGGGAGGTACATTCAAGGCTCTAACCCTAATGTCAAGCTCTATTTTAGCCTACTAGCTTCTGGAGTGTTACACTATGACCTTGAGTTAGCGGCAGTTGTGTTTGCCTTAAAAATATTCAGGCATTATTTTATGGGTTCCATGTGGATGTTTTCACCGATCACAAGAGTCTACAATATGTGTTTCGTCAAAAGGACTTAAATCTCCGCTAAAGGAGGTGGTTAGAATTATTGAAGGACTATGATATTAGTCTCATTTATCACCCTGGTAAAGCTCATGTGGTAGCGGATGCACTTAGTAGGTTGTCCATGGGTAGTGTGGCTCATGTAGAGGACGAAAAGAAATAATTGGTTCGTGATGTGCATAGATAGGCCCAACTAGGTGTTCAACTGGTGGATTCCACTAAGGGTGGTGTCATGGCCCATAATGGTTGTGAATCATCCTTTGTGATGGATATGAAGTCTAAACAAGGACTTGATCCTATATTAGTGGAATTAAAAGAGGCGGTACTTAAGAAATCTGTTGAGGCTTTCTCCTAAGGGGGAGATGGTGTTCATCGTTACCAAGGTCGGTTGTGTTTTTCGAATGTTGATGATTTGAGGGAACAAATTCTAGAGGAAGCTCATAGTTCTCAGTATTCTATTCATCCGGGAACCACCAAGATGTACCGTGATCTACGGGAAGTCTATTAGTGGAATGGGATGAAGAAAGATATTGCGGTATTTGTAGCCAAATGTCATAATTGTCAACAAGTTAAGGTAGATCATCAAAGGTTGGGAGGCTTGTCCCAAGATATAAGTATTCCCACTTGGAAGTGGGAAGATGTAAACATGCACTTTATTGTTGGTTTACCTCGCACCCGGAGACAACATGATTCTATTTGGGTCATTATAAATCGGATGACAAAATCATCCCACTTTATTCCCGTCAAGGTTTCCTTTTCGACGGAAGACTATGCTAAGTTGTAATAAGGGAAATGGTGAAATTGCATGGAGTTCCTCTATCTATTATTCCCGATCATGGTACACAATTTACTTCTCACTTTTGGAAGCCATTCCAAAAAGGGCTTGGTACTAAGTTTAAGATTAACACAACTTTTCATCCCCAAACCGATGGAAAAGCGGAGCGTACCATCCAAATATTGGAAAATATGTTAAGGGAATATGTAATAGACTTCAAAGGTAATTGGGATGACCATTTTCCATTATTAGAGTTTACTGTAACACCCCAGAAATTAGTGAGTTCTAGAGCCTTTCGTAGTAGTTTTGGAGTGTTTTATGAAGATTAAAACTTGTAGAAACGATTACCGTACTTAGAATGGAGGTTTTAGGGGCTATACGTCAAGGTACGACCCCCAAGGACCACCCAAGGGATCCTTAAGGGGGACCCCAAAATCAGTCCCCAAAATTGGAATTTGGCAGCACCTACGGATACCATCTACTGGCCGTAGATGGACCCACGCCCCGTAGGTGGGGGTAGTGGGTCAAGGCCTGTTAAGTCCTGCAATCTTCAAACTGCAGACTCCAGCCACGAAGCAGCAGCATGCTACGTGACCCCACCCACATTCCGTGGGTGGTGGTTTTATAGGTCACTGGCAGTTTTCAGCTTTTAGTTTTAAGTCAAGTGTTTAGGGGTTAAGTAAGTAATTTGTTAGGGATTAGTGTGGTAGATTATTTATTTAATTATCCACCTATAAATAACTAATAAGACCCTAAACTAAGTCATTAGCTCATTCATCTTAGAACCCCCAAATTACTCTCAAGAAGGCAGTGTTTCTCCATTGAATCAAGCATTATTTAGGTCTTCGAAAATAGGTATGTTAAGCTTAATCATCTGTGGGTTATTCCATAGAGCCCCCATAGTTTCCCCCAATTTTGAACTTAAAAACCCAATTCTAGCTAGGGTTATACTTGCATGGAGGGTAGGGTTTGGGTGTGATTCCAATCTAGTGGATAACACCCAATTATGACTGATTTAGCTTTGTTTAATGATATTATGATGATTTCATGTGAGTTTTATGGTAAACCCTAATCTAAATTGATGAATGTGATCTTTGTGGGTTTATGGCATTAGAGGCAAAGTTGAAAGTTCATAGGTGATCTTCCTAAACCAATGTCATGAGTAGTAATTGATCAAAGTTAGGATCATATAATCATGAATTGAACTAGAATCTATTGTATATGATTGATCTTGACTTGTAAAGTTAGAATTGAACCTTTATGATCAATTGAGACTAGAATCGCCTAGTAATGAAAGATGTGATCAAGTTACCTTGAAATCTAGGTATAAGGAAAATATTAAGAAAGAAACCTTGAGAGTAAGGTTGTGATCATGATAGCTAGGGCTTTAGAGGGAAGCTGATGTGATTAACTATTGATGCCAAGGCTTTGAGAGTAAAGTCTAAAAGAGAATAGAAGTCTAATAGGTTGGATTGTGGTGAAAGGCCTATACTCACCTAACCTACCTTATGAATGCTTGCTAGATGAAAGTGATAGAATCACTTGAACATGGATGGATTGTCAAGGACATCCTTCCATAAGAGATGAGTGTTAAGCAAGGCTTAACAAGTAAATCTTGGGGTGTATGCTTGGCTCCAAATGGATATTGACAATGATAGGGAGTGTCACACAAGAGAGGGTCCCGGCTCAAAGTAGAAAGGAGAACCATACCTAGTTGATGTGAGGACTATCCAAGTTAAAGGGGGAACTCCTACGTAGTAGAGTGTGGGTTTTTCCAAAGTTAGGTCTCATAATTTGGGAGCCTTCACATAGTTGAGTTAAGGTTCCTAGTAGCAATATCCATATCCTTTGAACTAAGACATGCTTAAAGAAGCCTCTCATAGTGTTCTAAAGAATAATTGAACTAAGACTAACTTAATGAAGTACCTCATAGTGTTCAAGAGTATAAGTGGACTTAGACATGCTTAAGGTAGTATCTCATAGGGTCCATGTGAAGAAGGAACTTAGACATACTTAAGAGAGTATCCCATAGTGTTCAAATTAGAAGGGATTTAGACATGCTTAAGTAAGTGTCTCATAGAATCAACGTTATAAATGAACTTAGATGTTCTTAAGGAAGTACCTCATAGTGTTCCAAGGAATTAAAGATAGATGACCTAAGATGTGCTTAAGAGAGTACCTCATAGTGTTCTAAAGTTAAGAAGAGCAACTAGGTTCTAAGTCAAGAAGTTTTAGTATGAGGACCTAAAGGTAGTACTTAGCATAAATAGTATTATGGAGTGATATGCATGCACTGCACAAGTATGACTTAGGGTTACTAAAGAGAAGTTGTAAGATAAGATTGTGCTATAGTTTCCCTTCCTAGCTATAGCTGACTAAATGTGAGAGATTCCCTTAGTTATAAGAAGTTAAGTTTATAATGAGGCCAAAGGAGGGTTGATATGACTAAGATGACTTCAAGGTTATGTTTAGTATGAAGGGTAGTATGGCTTGCCTTTCATGCATTTCACAAGTGTGCTTTTAGGTTACTTAGAAGTATGGTGCCCTCATGGTATGTAAAAGCTTAAAGAGTTGACCATGTATATAGACTATGATTAAGATGACCAAAAAGGGATACTTGACTTGGATGGTATTATGGGATGTTGTTCTTGCTTTATACATGCATGCTTTTGAGGTTACTTGAGAATGGTGCTATTATGGTAAAAATGACTAAGAGTCAATTATGCTTATATGATTATGACTTGTCTCTTATGCTCATTAATATGTCTTATCTTGACTTATGTTTATATGAAGCTTATGTTGGAGACCATGATATGACTATGATGATTATGCTATGACTATGATGACCATGCTATGATTATGATGATTATGTTATGACTATGTTATCATCTCTTATGCGTATGTCTTGTGTTGACTAACCATTATGAGATGCTCGTATGATGTTGTGCTAGCTTTCATACTTGGTACATTTTGTACTAACACATATTGCCTACATTCTAACCAAATGTAGAGTTTGGAGATTGAGCTGCTTTGAAGGGTAGGTTTCCAAGAATCTAGAAGAGTTGAAGAATTGGTGAGTCCCCATAGCTTCGAGGACAAACCCTTATTTCCTTTATGTCTTTTCTTTATATTTTAGACTTTGTATGGGTTGCGTCCCAAGTATTTTATTCAAGAGTGATATTAGATGGTTTGAGACAAAGAGTATAGAAAGACTTCCACTTGTTTTTATGAAATATGACTCTATTGTAAAAGTTTTAAATTGCTCCATATTTTCATTTCTATTACCTATGCTCTGATGCTAAGGGCTTATATGAGACCCCTTCGGGGTCAAATATGCCATGTTATGTCTAGGGGGTACCCCTGGGTCGTGACATTTTCCTACAATAATAGCTATCACTCAAGTATCGGTATGACTCCTTTTGAAGCCTTGTATGGTAGGATATGTAGGTCTTTGGTTGGTTGGTTTGAGGTAGGTGAAGTTTCTTTGATTGGTCCTGAGCTAGTATATGAAGCCATTGAGAAAGTTTGTCTTATTAGAGAGAGGTTGAGAACGACTCAAAGTAGACAAAAGTCTTATGCCGATGTGACAAGAAGAGATCTAGAATTTTAGGTTAATGATTGGATCTATTTGAAAATCTCACCCATGAAGGGTTTTATGAGGTTTTGTAAGTAAGGGAAACTTAGTCCCCGGTATGTAGGCCCATACCAAATTTTGAAATGTATTTGAAAGGTTGCCTATGAGTTGGATTTGCCAAATGATTTGGGCCCGGTTCATCCGGTAATTCATGTTTCTATGCTTAATAAGTGCATTGGATATCCGGCATCCATTGTTCCCCTAGAAGGGTTGGGAGTTGACGAAAGTCTTTCATATGAATAGGTTCCGGTAGATATCCTCGACTGGCAAGTCAAGAGATTGAGAAACAAGAAAATTGCTTCTTTGAAGATTTTATAGAGAAATCACTTAGTTGAGGGTGCTACTTGGGAGGCCGAGGCCAATATGAAGTCTCGATATCCTCATATGTTTCCTTCTACTCTTATTCAAGCTTGAGGTAAATAGTTACTCTTGAGTTCTCTTGTTTTGAGAGTCATGTGTGTTATATGTGTATTTCCATGATTTCTTTATGTTATGCATGTTCTTAAGAAATTCATGTTTAGTAAGAAAATGAGTTTTTATGATTGATGTTCCTCATGTTGTTGTGCATTGAGTATGAGTTGCCTATTGACTTCCTGAGATAAATTATTGAACATGCTTTAGTATGCTTTGAGAGTAAATTGCATATTGGCTCAATGATATTGTGTTGATCATGCTTATAGTTTGGAGAAGGTAGTTCCTCCTGTGAATATGAGAAATGTTTAAATGTTTTATTCATAATGGGTTGTTAGATGTAATTCCTACTTCCTTGTGATGCATTTAATATGTTTGAGTTGGAGTCAATGTTTCCTCCTTTGAATTCTTCATTATTTTGATGTTGCATGCATGATGGGCTGCTAGTCTTGAGTCTTTACTTCCGTAAGGTGTCAAGATCGTCATTCGAGGATGAATGTTCCCAAGGGGGAGATAATGTAACACCTAGAAACTAGTAGGCTAAACTAGAGCTAAAACATGAGGGTTAGAGTCGAGGAGGTGGGTAAGGGCCAAGGGAGAGGACTAAGGCAGTCCACTCTCCCCTAGACACTGCCCTAGTTACCACGACCACCACCACGAGTCATGGTAGGGACCACGACATGTGGTGTGGTTCGTGGTGGGCTAGGCCTTGAGCTTCCCAGAACTCCCCAAACCAAGCTCCTCTTCACGGGCCACTTCACGGCTTGTGGTGAAGACCACGACTTGTGGAGAGTTGGGTGTGTGAAGGTGGAAAGAAAGTGGCAACCCACTACCTCAAGGCCCACGAGAGGGACCACGGCTCGTGGCATGCACCACGTTTCATGGAGCCCCTCATGAAAGTTCCTTTGGCTTGTGAGCTAAAGGCACAAGTTGTCTAGACACTGCCTCAAGTCCACGAGAGGGACCATGGCTCGTAGACCCCCTCATGGCACCTGGGCAGCTCTTCGTTAAATTGAGGGGTGTTTTGGGAAATTCATGTTTAAGTCCAATTAAAGTGAAGTCATTTTGGGTCACTATATAAGTCATTTTTAAGTCAAATTTACCCAAATTAAGTCATATATTCACAACGCCAAAATAATTCCCACAGTTCATCTCTTTTCCAAAATTCTCTCTCTAGAACTTCAAGGAAGAAGAAGAAGGAAGTTGAAGCTAGGGTTCAAGGGGAAAGGTTTTCTTCTCAAATTCATTGGATTTCATTGCTAAGGTATGGTAGCTCTTCATCCATGGATATAATTCATCCATGGAGCCCATTCAAAATCCCAAATTCAAAGATAGAAATTCCCTTCAAAGCTAGGATTTGGTTCCAAGTCATGGTTCCTTTCAAAAATGATTCTAATGCTTGAATTACTTTATATTATGATTGAATTGATGATTTATTAGGTTTTTTATGTTGAAATTCCTATGAACCCATTAAATCCCCATATTCCCTAATTATGATCTTGTGATGTGGGTGTGTTGATGAAAGAAGGATATTAGGAGATTATGCTTGGAGTAATTGGGTTACTTGAATTATGTTAATATCCATGTCTTATGTAGTGAATGTTAGATTTGTTGACTTGATTTCAGCTTTAATCCGTGAAAGGGTAAATTATGGAATTATGCATGGTTATGAAGTCTTTGTATATGCGTTAAGAACACTTTGAGAGTGAACTGTCTACGATCATGATCTAGTTGTTGTGTTGTTGAAAGGTTATTTTCATACACACACTTACGTATGAATATGATATGATGTGAAAGGTTTTCTCACAATATGATGATTCTATTGTTGAAAGGCTTTCTCACCTATTGAATATATATGTAGACATGGATGGTGAAAGGTTATTCTCACGCATGATCTAATGAGCTATCCTATGAATTATATTGGATTGAGTGTCAAGACATTCTTCCATAAATATGAACTTAAGTCAAGACTTAATATGTAATCAGTGGGAATCAATGCTTAGCACCGAGTGGATATTGAATATGAGATGGAAGCCTTTACGCTAGTTGAGTTTGGGTTCCCATGGGACCTTTTACACTAGTTTAGTCCAGGTTCCCAAAGTATGTATCTCATGAGACGGAGACCTTCTACATTAGTTGAGTCTGGGTTTCTAGTAACAATCTCCTTATCCCATAAAATATGTCCCCCCATAGATTATTTAGCTAGAGGAACCACCTAAGCTAAAAGTATGATTCTACCTTAGCAAAGTAGGACAACCATATTTGGTATGGGTAACTCCGGATTACATGTTTGGTTAAGGCTTATTCCCACTATGACAACATTATGAAAAAGAGTATGAATTATGAACTATGAACTATGGTTACTCAAGAAGCTTTACTTAGCATAGGTGAGATTTATGGGGTCTTATTCATGCATTGCACAAGTATACTTTGAGGGTATTTATGATATGTTCCTCTTATGGTATGATGATCAATGTATTGACTATGCTTATGACTTATGCTTTTCCACTATCTTCAAAATGTTGTTTTAACTTAGTAAATTGCATATATTCAAATGAAATGTCCCTTTTAGCATATTTTCAATTTTTTTTTTGCATGGCTATCATACTTAGTGCATTTTGGTACTAAAGCCTACTTTTCCTACATTTTCCCCAAGTATAAGGTTTGGTTCTCAAGGTGATCATCGTTCTGGCTAAATCTTGGATTTGAATATTCTCCTAGCTTGTTGGTGAGTGCTCACGATTCGAGGACGGATGTTATCTCATTGTAGTTCACTTCTTGTATTTCCTGTTCAGACTATGTTGTATGGGTTTTGTCCTTTTTTCTTTTCGAATATTGTAATAGATGGCTATGTTAAGACAATTCTAGACTTCCGCTTTCGTTTATGAAAATTTTGGACTTGAAATATGTTTTTTATTGTTTATTGTTCTATTCTTATGTTATGATATGCTAAGTGGCTTACATGGAGCTTTTCAGGGTTCTATGTGCCTTTTTACATCTAGGGGGTACCCCTGAGTCGTGACATTAACTTAAACAATTACTTCTCATTCCGCCTCAATAATGCAGCTTGAGACTCAGATGTGTCAACTCTCTACCCATTTAAACTGAAGGCAAAAGGGATCATTGCCTAGTGATTATCCCAAATCCCAAAAATGATTGTTGATAAGTACGAACTGTGTCGCGCCATGACGATAAATAAGGGAGTTCTTGGGAGATAAACCAACTTTATTATACTGCATTCAATAATTTTTATTACGAGTGCAAGTTGAAATGAAGTTAAAATGTTCAAAATGATGCATTAGGCGATTCAAGTACCCAGCCAACGATGCACTAAAATGATTGGGTGGACATCATCATGTTCAGCTTCTGAGCCAATAATTTGGAAAAATCATATTGTCAACTTCGGAGAACAGGGACCTATTAGTGATCAGCTAAATTAACTTAGGTGAACCTCATCAGGTTTGCCGAGTTGAACTTTAGGTTTGGAAATTTTTTAGGCAACCTCAAGCAGCATATGCCCCTTCGGTGATTCACCGAACACGTTAAGTGATGTAAGTAGCAGTCCGTAAAGTGCTCCTAAAATAAAAAGGCCAAGAGTCTTTTCAAGTTTTAAAAAGAAAACTTTCATCTTTTTGAGGTTTTTCACTAAATAAACCCCAATATCCTTGCTTGCTTTAGTTTCCTCATTGTTAGTGATGTCATCATTTGCAGTGCATATTTGCTCGAGACTAGCAATCCTAACCTTCCTCATTTTGGTTTACTGGTTGTACTTCTCTGAGGTTGGTGTTTTGAAAATCTCTTTGATATATTTTTACCTTTGATGTTTATCATATGGGTCTCATGGTATATTCGTGTTGGGCTGATTAATTTCAACAGGTGATGCTAGTTTTTGTCGATTGTACTATGCCAATGAACTGGGATGGATAATATTGTGCGTGAACTTGCTAAAATAGATTGTGAAGGTAAACTTCTGAAATTGAGTCGTTATTATTGTGTGTCTTTCTTGAATTGAGTATGGGTGAAGTCTGCATATTCTAGTCTTGTCTTGAGGACTTGAATTTTCCCAATGATTGATACAGTCACTACTTTCTTAAGGTAAAATCATTGATTTGGGAAATACTTTGTGGAATTTGGTGGAAGTCTGAGTACTTATGAGTAGAATACCTTGTGGGTAGCTTGTACAATTGATTGGGCAATGGGTATTATTGTGTAATAATGTTAAAATTTGAAAAATAGGCCCTGGGATGAAATCACCTATTCGAAAGGTTTGTCTTATCTCGCCAAGGTGATTAGGCGAATCTCGTAGTAAGCCCCAAATCAACTTCTGAGTTTGAATACATGACCTAGATACTATCTTATTCAGAAGGCCGTTCTTAGCTCACCAAAACTAAATTGATTGATCGTAGAGTGTGAGTACAGATCACCCTTCTGCTTGTTCTTTTTTGTTGTGCACTTTCAATTTCGATGGACTTGTATTAGCCTGCCGAAACCAACATTGCTTATCGTTTAGTTGGTGTTGGCATTGCCTTTCATACATGAGTAGAATTTATTCTTGTTTTTTCAACTTTAGCGAGATCTCCATATCTCACCAACGGTTTAAAGTGATTCACCTTCCCAGTGAGCTGGCTTAAGAACTTGTCTTTAACTATGTGATTTTTGAGCTTGTATTGAACTAACCTACACCTAATAGTTGTTGTGAATTATTGTGCCTTTCAGGAAGTGGCAAAAATAAAAGGAAAGAGAGTGGTCACTTCTGACTCAAAAAATGAGTTGCCTTATCTTTCCCCTTTAAAAGGGAGGGGGATAATTATCAAAGAGCCCTTTGAGGATCATCAACGACAAACCACTCCACAAAATTTTGCGAATGTGTGTGAGGTCCCAAATAATGCAGTGGCAAGGAAGAAGACAAACATCCTATCCAAGATGCACAAGACCTCTCAGTCCTAGCCACATGCCTCCTAAGTTCTCTCTCTTATAGCTCCGAGATCCCTCAACAAGGTCAAAGCGGCAAGAGAACATACAATTTTAAAAGAGAGGCGACTATCAATTGAAGGGGTGATGAGTGACTACCCCAACATCTAGGTGACAATTAAATTTCATGGTTTGAGCGATTGACTAGAGCTCAACCTCCATATGTCCGAGCTTGGGTTAGAGAATTTTATGCAGCCTACGCAAAGGACATGCCAAAGAAGAGAAAATGTATGGTATGGAGACTCTTCGAAGAAGTTCAGGTCTGAGGGAAAAAGGCATAGTGTCACTCTGGTGCCATAAATGACCTTTTGGGAACCAAGCGCAACTAGGCTTGTTTATACAAGATCAGACGCAGTAGAGCCTTGATTAACTTATGGGGTGGCTGATACCCCTCATTTTCTGATATTAGTCCCTAGTTGATGGCTTGTGGAGTAAAGATTGAGAAAAAATATATGAACATCGCCTCCATATATAGGTTCGAGTTTATAAGCAACAACCTCATGCCATCTCAAAATGAATCAATTATGTGGCATCTGAAGGCAATTCTAGTTGGAAACTATTTAAAACCTCAGAATTTGAAAAAGGAAAGAAGGCCAAAATATTGGCTACGACATCAGTCTATGGTTCGTAAAATTCTCTATGGGTTGTAGACTAGTCTCATAGGAAGTGGGAAAATAATATTTGGAAATCAAGTTCTAGTAACTCATTTTTCAGCTGACCTGGGAGACTCGTCGAATGGACTAAGACCATAGGAGGGTCTTGTAGAATGGTCATGAACTTAGTGAAATTTTAGGTTGAAAGTTAAGTTCTATGGATGAGATCTATGGACCGTATGAATTTTTATAGTCCGTAGAAATGAGTTATAGGATTTTCCCAAGATTTAGGCCCTGGTCACTCAACTGACAGTTGACCAGTTCCGTCCATAGATCGCAACCGTAGGATTTACCGACAGTTATTATTAGAGGGTATATGGGTATTTTATTGTGCATCTAATACCTATACTATGTCGTTTTTCCTATAAATAAGACCCTATAACTTATTTTACTCCTAAAATCTAGCCGTACTCCATCATTCCCCCAAAATCCCCAAATTTCCCCTCAAAGTTTTCTCTCCGAGGCTCTCAAGGGATTCCACGGTTCTTCAAGTTCAAGTATCCTTTCTTAATCAATTATTTTGGGATGCAAGATCAAGGTATGTAGGGAGTTCATCAAATGGTTCCATTCACCCATTGAGTCCCAATTATTTCTTCAATTCTCTAATTCAATTTCCTCAAATTGATAAGGTTTTCATTTGATTCCTTATGATTTCTATTTGTATGGATTAAATTATTTGATTTTGACCATATTATGATTGTTTTGACTTCATTACATACCTTTTAGAAAATTCCATATGAACCCATGCATTGATCATGATTTTACAATCAATTCTAATCTACATCAATTTAAAGAGGAGTTATGAATCCACGAATGATATTTTTATAAACTTATGCATGATTTATGAAGATGAAGGGTTTATTATCTATGTTTTTTTAAGATGAGCATCAAAGGAATTGTGAAAGGATTTTCTCACAAATAAGGAATCATGGTTTGGTGAAAGGTTTTCTTACATATGCTTGATTTAAGATGTAATAGGCTACTCCACAAAATATTTAGGTTTGATTAGTTACTTAATTGTGTTATATATGGATGATGAATTTTATCAAAATGACTATTTCGCTTGGATTTAACCTAGCAATGAGAGAACTTTGAGTTGGAGGCTCAAATAGAGTAGTCTCTCGTAGCAACCTCTAGTTCGAAACTATGTGCCCTCGTAGGTTTGCCTTAAATGTCATAGCTAGTGGATCCACATATAGCATATGATATGATATGTATTTCTACCATTGAAAGTAGACTTTTCTTTGTTAATGTGAGAGCTACATCAGATTCTATGTATAGCTCGCATGGTCTATTGTCAATTAGAACTAATATCCCACAAAATGACCTAAGTTTCTTTCAATTTTTTGCTGAAGCTTTCCTTATGTTTTAAGATGCATTTACCATGTTCATAACTTATGATTCTTCTTTAATGGGTTTACTATGTTATCTTGGTCAAGCATTTCACATTTTTTATTATGTCCCCTTATGATCATATTTCACATTTCATGCACATCCCTCATACTTAGTACATTCCATGTTCTAATGCATACTTTTCTTACATTGTTTCACTAATGTAAGGATTTACGATTTCTGTCCTTCATTGTGTGGCTAGTTGATTGATGAGTGTTGAACTTACACTCATTTAGAGCTTTTTTCTTATGATTTGGTGGCACTCGAAGTAGAGAATTAATCTAATTATGCTTTGAATTGTGTTGTTTAAAGTGTTTTGATATTGGGAAAGAAAATGTTGATCAAAAGTGAAATCAAAGCTGAAAAAGAAAAAATGTGACAGAAAAGCAAGCCCTAGGTATCGCACATATGGAGCACTTATCACTTAAGATAACCAGTTAATGAAGTCAACTGTTCGCTTAAGCGAGGGCACGAAGTTCACTTTTGTAAACTGGGAAAAAATAGTGGAGGTGTCTTACGAAAAATTCAGTTCGATTTTGCAAAGGTCGCTTTTGCGAACCTCCCTCCACTTTTTCAAAGATCTCTTTTTCAGACAGGGGCAAAATGGAAAACTCTCAAGCTTAGGACACAAAATACATAAAATAGGGTTAGAGTTGGGAATGATTGATCATCCAAGAATTTTTAGAGAGCGAATATTGTAGAGAGATAAACACATCCAAAATGTAGATCTCTTAATGTTCTTGATTTAGGGGTTAAGACATTAAAAGCAAGTTGCCTCACATTTCAGTTGTGGATTTGAAGTTTGTGTTTTAATTTAGTAATATATTTTGCTCTTTCTTTAGTTTCCTTGTTCTCAATTGCTAGAAATGTGGTTGTGATGATTTGTATGAAATAGGAGCTTTTGTGCTACAAATAGAGAAAGTTATATGGGTGTTTAATTAATTGCTCTATTGCTTTTGTAGTTCCTTGTTTGAATGTTTGATTTCATGAAATAGGTTCAATCTAGTTTTTATGTTTGAATTATTGAGTTAAGAGTGCACGCTGAATCCTATCTTCTGATCTTTGTCCGATGCGTGAAAGAGGTTGATTAGCATGGAAAATTAGATTGACAATCACATTTTGACTTTTGAATTTTAAATTTGAGATCAAAAAATGAAAGATTCAGGTTTCATTGTTGGGTTCAAGGCTTCCTTCTGAGAGAGGTTTAAGTTAAGGTAGTGGGTTATTTTGTAATTATGTGATTGAGACCGAAAGGAGATATCTCAATAAAACGCTTTGATATCGAAAGATAATTAGCGTAATTGATGAAAACCTAGCCTACCCATTAGTGATTGAATTATTGTGGATTAAATTTCAATGGATCTTTGAGTGTTGGTTGAATTTCATGTTTTCCCAATTCCCATACATCCCTTGCTTAATATTGTTTTGGCCCCCGTTCATATTTTCATTAGAAAAATTGCCTTCTGTTTGATATTTTTTTGTATCTTGTATATCTAGGTTCAAAATAGTATTTAGTTAGTCTTTATCTTTTCAATATACGTTGTATTGTTCCTTGTATGATTTGATCCTGACTTTTAGTTGGATATTTTTATTGACGACGACCACACACTCTTTTAACTAGTTTTGAAGGGTGATTTAAGTGTTTTAATAGATCACTTTAGAGATTTGAAGACGTGGTGAGTCCTCATACTCTGAGGACCATGTAAGCATTATTTGTTTCATATGTCTTTTTGTTTTTGATGCTTTATTGTCATAACCATGCAATTTTCGCTTTCAAATGTCAAACTCTTTGATTCTTATGGCATTCCGTACTTTGTCTATTGTATTGTGTATATATATATGTAAAGTTGCTTGTGTAGGGCCGTATGGGGTCTTATACTCCATGTCACACCTAGGGTGTACTTTGGGTCGTGACAAACGTAATGTTTTGAGCTAATCGTGATTCGATCCACAATTACCCAAATCTAATCAAATTATCTTCGAGTGCGGGCTAAACATATAATGAAGTCCATATTCAAATCCCATTTCCACAAAGGGATACTAATGTGTTGAGCAAAACCATGCGGTTTTTATGCTCAACTTTGACTTCTTGACAATTTCAACATGCAAAAAATTCCGTCATATCCTTTTTCTTCCCATTCCAACAATAAATCTCTTGCAAATCACGGTTTATCTTTGTGGCTCCTAGGTGAATAGAATACCGAAAACTATGACCTTCTTTCAGATTCTGATCTCTTGATTCCTCAATATTTTGAACACATACTGGCATTGATATTGAAGGACGACATCACCCGTTTTGGAGATAGCCTCAATGGCTTTTTCGAAAATCGACTTTTTGAAGTCAACTAATACCGGATCAAGAACTTGGTTAGCCTTCACATCCAATACAAAAGACGATTTCGAACCATTGTGAACAACTACACGGCCTTCATTAGAATAAACCAAGTGAACACCCAATCAGGTTTGCCTATAAACATCACGAACTTCTCCTTCTTATCATCCTCAACATGAGCAAAATTATCTATTGATAAGCAACTAAGAGCATCTTTCAACAACTCAAGTCATCTCCTTTGGAGAAGATTCAAATCCTTTTGAGTGAAGACATATTTCAAACTCTTGTGGTCAGTGAATATATATACATGAACAACATACAAGTAATGTCTCCAAATCTAAAACAGCAACCACCACCATGAGTCGGATAATTCTTTTCATGCACCTTTAATTGCCTTAAAGCTTAAGCAATGACTTTTCCATGTTGCATCAAAAGAAAACCAAGACCAATTCATGAAGCATCACAATAAACCACAAAACCATCCGATCGTTCTGGTAATGCCAAAATAGAAGACAAAGTTAGTCTATGCTTCAACTCATACAAACTCTTCTGACAAACTTCCAACCATAAACATTTTACCTTCTCTTGACTCAATGTCATCAAAGGTGAAGAAAAAGAGGAAAACTCTTTAACAAACCTTCTATAATAACCAGCCAAACCAAAGAAACTCTGTATATTTGAGCAGACAAAGGTCTAGGCCAATTCTTAACCGCCTAGGATATTAGAGGATCGACTTTAATACCTTCACAACAGACAATATTGCCAAGGAAAGCAACAGACCTCAACCAAAACTCACACTTTCTAAACATAGCATACGATTCACAATCCTTGAGAATTTTCAATACAATCCTCAAATGATCAACATGCTCACCCTCACTCAGAGAGTAAATGAAGATATCATCGATAAACACAATCACAAACATGTCAAGATATTGCTGAAAGACCATATTCATCAAATCAATAAAAGCCACCGGGCATTACTTAAACCAAATGACATCACAAATAACTCATTATTACCATACCAAGTTCGAAAAGCCATCTTTCAAATGTAATTCTTTTGCACCCTCAATTGGTGATAACCCAATCGAAGGTCAATTTTATAGAAGTAATATGCTACTTGGATATGATAAAAAATCATCAATCCTTGGAATCGTATACTTATTTTTAATGGTAACCTTATTCAATTACCTATAGTCAGCACACATTAGGAGAAAATCATCCTTCTTTAAAACAAACAACACTACAGCACCCCATCGAGAAATACTCGATCTTATGATACTCTCATCAAACAAATCCTTCAATTGATCCTTTAAATCCTTATATTCAGCCGAGACCATACAATAAGGAGGAATTAAGATAGGCTGCATATTTAGGAGAAGGTCGATACTGAAGTATATTTCCCTTTCGGAAGGAATACCGGGAATATCATTGAGAAATACTTCTAGAAACTTATTCACAATCGAGATTGAATCAAGAGTAGGGGTCTCGTACGTATCCCTAACCCAAATAAGATGATAAATGCGACCCTTAAAAATAACTTTTCTAGCATTGAAGCAAGATATAAATTGACCTTTAAGAACATAATTCCCCTTTCCCATGATATGATATATTCTTTCGGAACCTTGAATTTGACCAACCTGGTCCTACAATCAATAGAAGCATAACATGCACGAAGCCAATCAATCTCAAAAGTAACATCAAAATCTAGCATATCAAGCTCTACAAGTCATTGGTGACTTTATGGGAAACGAAAATAGGACAATTTCTATACTCTTTTAGCCACTATAGAATCACCAACATGAGTAGAGACATGAATAGGATTAGAATGATTTCGAAACCAATATCAAATTTCAAAGCCACATAAAGAGCAATATATGATAAGGTAGCACCCGCATCTCAATTAAAGCATACACATCAAAATGAAAAACTTACAACATACCGGTCACCACATTTGTGGAACCCTCACGATCTTCCCAAGTGTAAAAAGCATACCATCTATTTTGATTTGGAGCACCCGAATTGGAACCACTAGGTTTAACTTTCCTACCATCCTTACCCTTGATTTCTTGTAATGGATAATCATTCACCTTGTGACCACTCTTCCCAAAACCAAAGCAACCATCCGTACCGACTAAGCATTTCCCCGAGTGATTCTTACCATACCTTTGGCAAGTAGGGATAGAAAATCCATTACCACCATTTTCTCCTTGAGGCTTAGGGTTAGAGACCCTATCTTTGTTGAAATTAGTAGTGGGAGCTTTAAAAGAACCTTAACTAGAAAATGTTTTGCTGCAATTGAGGACGCCCTTGTCCACCGGACTTAGAATAAGAAAAATCACCATCACCTTACTTGCCCTCATGGACTATTTTGCCCCTTTCTTAAGCTTTTTCTCTTCAATTTGTTGGGCTTGTATCATCAAACGATAAATATTCATCTCCTAGCGGTACAACACTCTTTGATAACCATATCAGACACACCCAACACAAACTTACTCATTATTGACCTAGGATCAGAAACCATAGTTGGAACATACTAAGAAATTAAGTAAACATCAAAGCATACTCCTTCACGCTCTTATTTCTTTAAGATTAATGAGCTCAAGCACTTTCGCTTCTCTCATTTCAAGAGGAAAGAAGCGATCAAGAAAATCTCCTTAAATTTCTCCAAATCAATAAGAACACATTAATAGCCCTGTAACTCTTCCATTGTTCAAACAAAACTTAAGCAACATCTTTGAGTTTATGAGAGGAAAACTCGGCCTTCCCTACGGTGCATAATCCAATAATTCTCACTAAACCTCATTAATAAACTATTCAGGATCCTCATCACCCATAGACCCATGAAACTCC
The DNA here is from genome assembly GCA_029582605.1 of Solanum gracilifrons. Lineage (NCBI taxonomy): Eukaryota > Viridiplantae > Streptophyta > Magnoliopsida > Solanales > Solanaceae > Solanum > Solanum gracilifrons. The sequence goes on from JAJOOH010004052.1 coordinate 46,932, forward strand.
AGAGGATTTATCCTACTGAAGTTTCTTATCCTTGTTGTCGTCTTACCCATATTTGGGTTCACAAGAGCATTAGCCTTTCTATCAGCTTGGGCTATCTTATCTTGAGACAGCATTTGGAAGGCGACTCGAAATTCGGCATGAATCACTTGCACATCCAAAGGAACGACCGGAACTTGAGGAACTTTAGGCTCCACATTATCATTGCCCGCATTCCTTCTCAAATAAGCTCTTTGAGGGGTCATATCCTGTAAGTATCAAACAAAATTTAGGAGAAGGATCTTTAAAAAAATAGAAAATATGGCACAATCTTAAAGTAATGAAATAAGTGGGGTTTCCTAAATTCTTTCTAGCCTCTTATTCATAAATGTTACTCTTCACATTAATGAACAAAACTTCACTCAATGCGGCTTGCTAGACATCCTAGGACCTCTTCTAAAACCTTGAGCTCTGAATACTAAGTTTATCATTTCCCAAAGTACACCCTAGGTGTAACATGGCATGTAAGACACCGTAAGGCCCTACACAAGCCACTTGACATACATATACATAATATAGTACACAAAGTAAAAAATATCATACGAATAAAAGAGTTTAACATTTGAAAGTTGAAATCTCATAGTCTTAACAAGCCATCTAGTACATCAAATGTAACACCTTGGATTTGAAAAGATAGAAAATTTGCAGGTTTCTAGAAACTGGTGTCAGTACCAATCGAACAACCGACGGATTGTGGTTTACTTATTGCCCTTAGGTGGAGCCGTAAGTGGCAAATCTAATAATTTTAACAATTTCAAATCCCAATATATTTTAATGGTTCACCAGGACAGTCCGTCATTTAATGTACTAGTAGTAGGTAGGTCTCGTAGAAGAGTCTTAAACTTATTAAATTTTTTAGGGTCAATGTGGGGAACTACAGTTGGAATGTACAGTCAGTCTGTGGAACAACGAACCATACATAGCAATGGCAATTGGAGGTCCAAAAGAAAAGCCCCAGAATCCCATCGATGATTGGATAGGACGATCCGTGGTTGGACCTATGGACCATAAGTCCAATTGTCTATAGGGGTCCAACAATTATTTTTAAGGGCTCTTTGGTCTTTTCCCTAATCGTTTAGCCAATATTGCATCATTTTTCCTTCTACCCAACACCCTATATAATGATTTTAAACCACTGAATCACCCAATTCAATTCATTCTCCTAAATTCTCAAAAATTTATCAAGTTATTCCTCAAATATTTTTCTATCTAAGAAACAGAAGGACGCTAGGGTTTCGAGGTCAAATCTCCAAATTAACTATTTATTGTGAGCTCTTGGATCAAGGTATGATATTATTCACCGATGGAGTCCTTTCCTACATAGGGTTCCTAAATTCTCTATTTTTAGAAGGTAGAATCTCCGATGGAAGCTAGGGTTTTACTAAATCTGACGTGTTCTTTTCAATTATGATCTAATTGATTATTTTATTTATTTTTCTACATGAATTGAAGTAATATCATGTTTTAAAGTTGAACTCCCATGAACCCATGTGAAATCTATGATTTTTAGACTGTGATCCTGTGAAGAAGCTTTTGAACCATGAATGATGAATTTATAAATATCTGCATGTTCTTTATGAAATTGATGAATATGATTTAAGGATTCTTTGAGAATAAAGTATCATTATTGTTGTTGTTGTGAAAAGATTTTCTCAGAAAGGATTCATAAGGTTGAAAGGTTTTCTCACCTAAGATGAATCAAGATTAAGGAGCTATTCTAATTATAAGACAAGTGGTGATTATCCATGTCTCATAATGATAAAATAAGTTAAGATTAATTACTATTCCGTGCTATTTATGCTTAGAACTGAGAGGATATCAAGATGGAAGATCTGTCGTAGTAGAGGTCGGGTGTCTAGTAGTAAAATTTTTATCCCATAAATTATATGCCACCATAGGTTTGTCTTAGATAGACATTAGATAGTGGATCCACGTAAGCTAGAAGTTTATGGTTCTTACCTTGGCAAGTTGTAACACCCCGTATTCTACGTGTATTAGTTCTATTTATATGACTCTTATAAATTTTCTTGTGGTATAGTTATGGACTCGGTTTCCTATGCAACTAGTGACAATAGAATAGGTTTAAAGTGAACTGTCCGTAGATTTTAATGTGACCCGATTAAGTTGAAATCGATGGAAGTATTTAAACTTCAGATCATAATGTGGTATTTGAGTCTAAAGTTTAAAGTGACATAGTGTATATAAGTTTTAAGTTAAGTTAAAGATATTAAAGTCTAGAAATGGAATAAAATATTGAGGTGCTTGCTTGACTACACTTAAGCTAGTAGGTGACAAGTAGGTGCATCACCTACTTTGACTTGTTGACCAGCCCAAGGGACTAAGTAGGTGCATCACCTACTAAGACTTTTTTGACCATGTTATTGGGCCAAGTACACTACCACCTACTTGCATTAATCTAGCCCAAGTTGAATAGAAGAATAAGGGGAAAATGGACAGCAAAGACCCAATATGCTTAAGTCCAAAAAGGTCCAAGTGAAAAGTCCAAGTAGGTGGATCACCTACTTGATAATTTATGGCCCAAAACGAGTGAGAAAGTCGGCCAAAATAGGGCCCTTTTAAAGGGATTGATATCAGCTTTTTCCAACCATTTTTACTTTGACAAAAAAATCTGATTTCTAGAGTTTTCTCTCTTCTCTCTCTTAGATTCATACAACAGCCATTAAATACCATTAGGGTTCTTGAATATTAGGGAGTTCAAGCTATTGGAAGGTATAAGTTAAGACAAGTTGAGGATAACAACCTTTACCTTGAAGAATCCAAGTCTTAGCAAGTGGTAGTTCTGTCCAGCAAGGTAATCTACTGCAATATTCTCCCTCTTGTTCTTGAGTTAATTAGGACATTTGGTATGTGTAAGTAAGTTATAAATGTTCCTTCAACATGGTGTATTATTGGGGAGGATGTTCTGGTGGTTAGTGCATGTTGGGACAGCCATGGAGAGGAGTCCCCTTCAAATTCAGTTATGAGCTTGTTTGAGCACTTCAAAAGTAATATTAGCTCTTCAAGTGCTGGTGATCAGAAACTATGATTCATATTGCATCTGTTACATTATTATGTTTAAGGATTGTTTTATGTATGTATAATAAAGGATGTGACTGGATGTGCGAGGAAGTTATGGAGACGTTAAAGGACTTAAATATTACAGGGAGTTTTGGGGAGGACCTGATACGAAGGTTGTACAATATATAAACGTGATTAAAGGAAAAGGGAAGGAAAGAAAACATTGCCTAGATAAATTACATGTTGACTGCTTGGTTACTATTTTGGTGAGATCAAGTAGCTCAAATTGATTGATTCACTACTAATACTAGTCTTACAACTTATTTTATTGTAGATTAGTGATCTGAAGAGAAGAAGCTTAAGTGATACTTTTTGAATTGTATAGCAAGGTATGTAAGGCTATTTGATTTCCTATTTCTTTGGCATGAATCCAACACTTGTATTACAAAGTAATCTTTCTAAGTGCCCTTGGTAGTGACTGATCCATAGTTGTAGTTCCTACTCGCTAGAGCATTAAAGTGAGTACTCTCATATGAGTTTATTACTAAATGTACGTGCTTACTTACTCTACGAAGTATTAGCATGCATGTAACCTAGATTATACATGGTACATATGTTTATATGTTGGATATACAATCTGCCCATATCTTGCCAACTTTCTTCAATTGTCTATTCCATCATATATGTCATCTTTTCACATGTTCATATGTTCCCTTTATTGGTTATTACTTGTGTTAGACTATAATTTTACCTCACAAGATCCCTACTTGCTCTATTGTACATTTTATATGTACTTACTTGGAATACGTATCCGTCCTTAAGTTGAATTTGCCCACGTTCTCTCTTGTTCCACGTTCATGTATACCTTGTATTTGATATTAGTTAGTGATTATTTGGCTATCATATAGAGTTCAAATCTCTTGGCTGAATGTTAAATGACTTCACTTGATATGTGCTTCAATTTGAGATGTCAAAATGCTTATTGAGTCATATAAGCTCCTAAGTATTACGTTGATGCCACATTACTACACATTTCATCGTTATTATTGTAGGTCCATATTCATGTCTTCTGATACTGGTCCATAGTTCCAAATTTCAACAATGATTATAACCACCAAAATAGCAATCTCAAAACAGTTATCATCATCAAAAGAACAATCTCAAATGAGTTATGAACATCAAAACAAGAATCTCAAAGATTAAAGAATCTAAGTGAAGTAATCTATATAATTATGGGTGGCAGCCCAGGGGAAAATGCCTAGCATGGGTCGATCCCAATTGGTATAGAAAGGTGGCAGCTCAGGGGTTAAAGCCTAGCATGGGCCAATCCCAACTGATATAGAAGGGTTGCAGCTCAGGGGCGAAATCCTAGCATGGGCCGATCCCAATTTGCGGAATTATGAGGATAGCATCACAGGGGTTAAAATGCCTAGCATGGGTCATCCTCTTCTACCACTGATCAGTTGGTCATTGTATCATATATCTTATAAAATTATAACGCACAGTAAAGTAAAGAAAAGAATGTAACATACAGGATTCCACAAGTATAAGCAAAGCTAGTCTCAAATCCTTATCTATTTGTATTTAGTTTCACTTGAGCTCTCATTTTACATATGGTTGTATTATACCTTACATAATCAGTACATTCTTTCTTACTGACGTCCCTTATTGGGGACGCTGCATTTCATGCTGCAGGTACATCTATTCAACTAGTAGATCTCCCCAATATAAGCACATGATACTCAGCGGTTGTTGGTGAGCTCCAGGTTGATTTGGGGATTTTCCGAGTCTTTACTATGCGCATTTTCATAGTGGCACAGTCACGGATAGTAGAGGCTTTGTATTCATAGTTTCACTTGTCACACGTATTGATTCAGTTGGTCGACATATGTTGTATATGACACTTTTCATTAGTAAATCTATTAGCATAGTAGTTTACTCTCTCATCATATTTCACTTGTAAAGCATGTGTTCATATGGTACTTGTCCGCCTCACCTAGGATTAGGGTGTGACACAAGTGAACACACCCCATTTCGATTTGGGGTAGACATCAGATTCTATGAGATAGCTCACATGGTCTATATGTCAATTAGAGGTAAATCTCCCACAATAATGAACTTAGGTTACTTCTAGAAGTATCTCTCAAGTGTTTTAAAAAATTTAGCTTTCATTGATCATGATTACGATTTATGTTTTCTAATTTTTATCTTATGATCTAACTTGGTTATTACATGTCATGTAAAGTCCTTTTTTGCGTGATTTTATAACTATTATGCTTTGCTATCATACTTGGTATCTTCCATTTACAAACGCATACTTGTGCCTACATTGTTTCACTAATGCAGGGTCAGACGCTTCCATTCCACATATACTCGTGGCTAGTTGATCCTATTGTGGTTTGAAGATTGGTGAGTCCTCATATTTCAAGGACATGTCACTTTTATCGATTTATGTCATTTCAATTTAAGACTTTGTATGTGATGTATGGGTTATGTCTCAATCACTTTTCTTTTAATGTATTAGATGGCTTATTGAGACAAATGCTAGAGTTCCACTTTGCTTCAAAAATACTTTTATATAAAATGCTACTTTTAAACTCTTTTATTTTCTATTATCTTGTATGATGTATGTTAAGTGTCTTGTGTAGGGTCTCTCGGGGTCTTATAGTCATGTCACGTCTAGGGTATATTTTGGGTTGTGACATCAAAGGAAGTGGTCGAGACGTAACCCGTACACCACGTACAACAACAAAAAACTTAAAGATATATGAGAATAATAAAGTTGACACGATCCTCGAATTATGAGGACTCACCACGTCTTCAAATATCTAAATTGATCATTGTTGACACCCAATTTTTGCCTAATATTTTCAAAATTCATATCTTTTAAGTTTTAGTAATTAAATAGTTCAAATACATTTTTTATAATTTTAAATAATGTTATTGATTCTTATCCATATTTATCAAAAAATTTAGATTTTGATCAATTAGTTTTTAATTATATATTTTTTAGTCACGATCAATTGAACATGTTCTGAATATTGTGTCTTTGATTAAATCATTGTTTTATGTTAAATTGCATTTTTTACAAGTCATTCATTTATTCATTATATTTTTTGCTTTTATTTATATTCATTTGGTGGTTTTAGCGCAGTCTAGAAATACAGTTAAATACGGATAAGAATTGCATATACAAATATTTAATCAACTACTAATTTTTGCCCAGAGTTTTAAGATAACAGTATTGAATTAAGACGGTTTTCAATTTTCTATTTAAACGATTTGTTGGTCATTAAGTTAGTAATGGTTGATATTTTTAGATTTAGGAGTGTAGTTTTAGATTTTGACAAGTATTTTTTACTATTCATAGCCTTTTCCGACACCATCCTTGTCGGCACAACAATTCCAATGAGCCATCATCCACCCAAAAGACCCCAATCGAATTTCAAACATTTTTCAGCTTCTCCTCCAGCCCAACCTATCACCACCGAAGTTATGCCCCAAAACATCCTCCACACCTTTTCCGTACCCATTTTTTCCGATGAACCCACCACATCAGAATCCAGCAAATCCACCACCAAGGACCCATCTCCCTCTTCTCCATTTTTCCAGCAAAAATCTCGCCAGAACACTGTTCAACCCCACCTCCAAACAGCAAGTCAACTAAACAAACTGTTGAGAATATGTCTCGGGATATTGCAGAAATAAAACAGTTAGCTATTTTTAGGATTTTTAAATTATGTTATTAGAGTCCTATTTGACTTATATTTAGGAGTTAGTTCTTTTTATTTGTTATTTGAATTAAGCTGATAAGTTAGTATCTTATTTTTCTATTTTTAGTTAGGAATTATATCTATAAATGCAAGTCTCTGAATTATTAATAAAATAATTCCCTTTGGTAATACTGCAGTATTTTTTCTCTCAAAGTCTTTCTCTATTATTTTCTTTATTTCTTATTAAAAAACCAACAATTGGTATCTAGAGCCTTCTTCTTGAGGGACATGTGAGTAGAAATGGATTCCGAAAATAGTTTTTCACGAATGGCTCCTCCTATTTTTGATGGTGAGAATTATCAACTATGGGCTGTCAGAATGGAAACTTACTTGGAGGCTCTTGATCTTTGGGAAGCCGTGGAAGAGGATTATGAAATTAATCTGCTGCCAAATAATCCCACCACAGCCCAGATCAAGAGTCACAAGAAAAACAAAACCATTAAGTCAAAGGCAAAAGCAACTTTGTTTGATGCTGTTTTGATAACTGTTTTCACGAAAATCATGACTCTCACATCACCAAAAGATTTTTGGAATTATTTGAAGAAAGAATATGCTGGAGATGAAAGAATACAAGGAATGAAGGTATTAAATTTAATGAGGGAATTCGAATTGCAGAGAATGAAAGAGTCAGAAACAGTCAAGGAATACTCTGACAGATTGCTTGGTATTGTCAACAAGGCAAGATTACTAGGCACTGAATTTAAAGATACAAGAATTGTTGAAAAAGTTCTTGTTACAGTTCCATAAAGATATGAAGCATGTATAACTACCTTGGAAAATACACAAGATCTGTCCAAAATTACCTTGGCAGAATTGTTAAATTCTTTGCAGGCTCAGGAACAAAGGAGACTTATGAGGCAAGATGGCATGGCTGAAGGAGCATTAGTAGCCAGCCACAAAACTCAAAGCAAGGGTAAATTTTTGAAAAATTACCCACCTTGTCAACACTGTGGAAAAAATGGGCATCCTCCATATAAATGTTGGAAAAGACTAGATGCATAGTGCAAGAACTGCAAACAACTTGGTCATGAAGCTGTGATTTGCAAAAGCAAATTTCAAAAAGATGAAACAATTGCCCAAGTCACTACTGAAGAAGAAGAAGAAGACCACTTATTAGTGGCAACTTGTTTTTCAATCGAAAAATCTAATTTTTGGATAATTGATAGTGGTTGTACAAACCACATGACATATGAAAGAAATCTTTTTAAAGAGTTCATTCCTATAGAAAATAAGAAAGTCAGAATTGGGAATGGTGATTGTATTCCTGCAAAAGGAAAAGGGTCTGTTTCAATTAAAACAAATTCAGGTACAAAAATAATTTCAGATGTTCTTTATGTGCTTGATATTGATAAAAGTTTGTTTAGTGCTGGTCAGTTAATAGAAAAAGGATTTAAATTATTATTTGGAGACAAATATTGTCGAATCTTTGATTCTACTAAGCAAGAGATTTTACAAGTTGAAATGAGAGGTAAGAACTTCTCATTTAATCCAACAGAAGATGCACACGAGCCTTGCAAGACAAAGGATGAATTAGCAGATTTGTTCACAAGGTCAATTTCAGATGAGACTACAATCTGCAATTCCTAATCCAATAAGGAGTGTTAAGAATATATCTCAGGATATTGCAGAAATAAAACAGTTAGCTGTTTTTATGATTTTTAAATTATTTTATTAGAGTCCTATTTGACTTATATTTAGGAGTTAGTTCTTTTTATTTGTTATTTGAATGAAGCTGATAAATTAGTATCTTATTTTTCTATTTTTAGTTAGGAATTATATCTATAAATGCAAGTCTCTGAATTATTAATAATATAATTCCCTTTGATAATACTGCAGTATTTTTTCTGTTATTTTCTTTATTTCTTTATTAAAAAACCAACACTAACCCTTTTTCCGAAAGCTCTAACAACAAGCTGAAAAAACCGTCAAAATCACCACCACAAATTAGATCCATTAGTTGTTTGCTTATCTTCACTGTTGGAGAAGGAAACAACGACCAAGAATCCAGCTTTGAGCTCGCACAACAAAGCCATTAATGGCGATGAGGAGCCACAACCCCGACTATCGGAGCACGCCGCCAGCCCCCTTCCCATATTCCCTTTTTATGGGTTTTCTTTATATTGTTTGTTAGTCGTTCCAGTCAGAATTGATGACCTCCAATACCTCCATCACCGGAAAACAACAGCCAACAATCAGACTTAACAACCCCCATCTCATTGCCATATCCAACAAAACTGTGAGCTTCAAGATCCGATGAACCGGAGTTCTATTCCAAACCAACGTTGCTGCTTCTCTTCTCCTTTCCCCGTTATCTCCAGCAACAAACTTCAAGCTCTCAGACATTGCTTCTGCTCGATGTCAACTCTGGTGAAGCGGGAAATCCCCGATCACTATTTAACTCCAGATCGGACCGGATTCATAATTTTTCCTACATTCGGCTTTATTTTTTCGGTAAAATTAACATCCTCTGGCTTATTTGCTGAGCTTTTGAACTTTTTATTTCATTTTTGGGCATTAATTTACCATTTTACACTGACTTTTTTGGGAGGACTTCAACAATATCAATATTGTACTTTGTTTAGAGTTTGTTTCTTAAACTATTTTTACTTCTTAAATCTCTATAGTTAGCTATATGATTTTTTTATTTTAGTTTTGATCGAATAATTTGTGGAAATTTACAATATTTAGATAATTGATAATAGATTTTGATTACTATTGTTTATTGTTGTTTTTAGATTTTTATCATGCTTTATATTTTGTTTTGTTATTTATTTATATATTTTGATGAAAAGTTGATGTCGTAAACTTTAAATTGCTCTAATTCTATAGGCTTATGTTAGGTATTAATTGTCATTTCATAAAAAATGTTATATTGTGGATGTCCACTATACCAAGAAGTTACTCTCACTTATTACCTCTATTATTTTCGTACATTGTGAATATAACCTCCACCCTTTTAAGATCATTATTCTTTTAACCTTTCACCTCACTAACCTCCTCCATTATAATCATGTTTAATGTCATGCTTATGACTAACATTTTGTATGACTCTATGTTACACTATAAATAGAGGCATAAGGATTCATATTGTACACACTTGAAGATTTGGTGAACATTTGAATACTTGGAAGAATAAGAAAAACTCTCATCTCTTGTCTCTCTTTTTCTATTTTTTTCATCTTCTATACTTCTTGTCTTATTTTGCTTTAGTTTTGCAACACGTTATCAGCACGAATGTTCTACCATTGCAGGATTGAAGCAAAGTAAATAAAAGAAGGTAAACTAGTTGTGTTTATTTTTCTCTCGTGAACAAGGTAAATTATTATTGAATCTATTTTATATTTTACTTGTGAGCAAGGTGGATGCTTAATATTATTGTTATTGTGCATATTTTTTCACCTATGACTATATATACTTTCTTTTGTATGTGAAAATTATTTCATAATTTATTTATGATTATGCTCATTGTTTTAGTTATTACATAAGCTTTTAATTTATTTTGTTTTGTGTGTGAAATATTTTGGATTCACGTGAAAATTGAAAAAGGGGTGGTGTAGCAGTTTTATTTTAGTGTAATTGAAATTATTATTTTCTTCATGTGCAATTGATTCTTTGATTTATAACGGTAATTCACTAGCTTAATTAGTGTGCACTAAACATATTATAATAGAATACTATATGTAACACTCTGTTTTGACAAGTTTAAGATATTAGTACATACTTTGTTGAAAATATTTTTATTGTGTTTCTTTTGTTCTATCTTTATTTGTGCATATTAATTACAAAGTGACAATATTTTTTAAGGCTCAATGGTGAGTCCTATTATATTTAGCTTATTATGTCATTGGTTGAGGGTAAGACGAAGGATTCAAGTCTTATCACACCAAGAAGGGTAATACATCGGGGTGAGAGTCATGGTGCATCATGATAATAAATGTTGGGTTGGATCCCTACAAATAATGACCTAAAATGACTTCTTATGTCTAAGACGTTGTGTTCAAGTCCCAACATAATATAATGACAATATAATCATGACTGAACAAATTGATATGCTCTTGATAATCATGAAATTGTCCAATTGATTTGCTCCATTCTCTTATTGTAAATGTGGTAGCAGGACATAATGAGTCTGAAAATGACAAGTGTTTTAATGTATGAATATAAGTGTGGTAAATGTTAATGGTCAATTGTGGTAATTAAAAGGAAGAACATCATGAGTTCTTAAGATGGTCCTTCAAATGTGAAGATAATTTTTGGCCATCAAAGTGGAATGAAAGGTTATTGGGCACATTGGGTTGCTGCAACCCAATTCGAAGGTTTTGTAAATCCTCCATCAAAATAAAGAAATACAAAGTGGTAGTATATTTAGTACTTTTAAAGTGATGTTGAGGTGGGTCAAACAAATTTGATAATGTCAAAGTATAACTAATAAAAAACTTATGGAGAATGTACAAATGGTTATGATAATTTCTTGAAGAAAATGTGACTTGTATTTGTATGGATAAGGACATGTTCATGTATGGTTAGATAAATGTCACATCTCACCTCTACGGAACATTTGAGAGATTGAAAAGAAATATTCTGACATAAATGGTCATATAGTTATATACTTTGAGTACTACAAAAATATTGTGGTATGTTAAAGCAATGAACTATAGAAGGACAAAAGAACGAAATAATTGTTTCCTATAAAGGTTGTGGTCATAACCAAAATAAATATTATTGTGTGGCAACAGAAATTTATCGTTGGTTGTGAAGAAATAAATCTTGCATGTAATAATTTTAACCATGACAATAATAATAATTTTCTCCTTGAATGAGATGGTCACCATACAAAATTAATTGAGAATTTCGGAAGGACTAATTTGTTACTATCCAAAAAATTAGATAATTCATAATATTGGGGTTGTAGTGAGTCTCAAAAGAAACTTATTAAATTTCGGAGGATTTTTTTAAAAAAATTGAGACTGTAAATTATTCATTTTACGACAATCAAAGCGGGTTATGAATATTTACGTTAAAGGTTACCCGCCTTTCTCTTGTTTCTTATATAAACATATGTCCATGATGAAGGAATCACATGCAAAACTAAACTAGAACTTTACAAGAATAAATATTAGTTGACATAACCTGTTGGCCGTTCCGATTCAAATGTGATGCAAAAGAAATTGAGAATTCACGTGGCGATATGTTTGAAGAAATAAAATTTTCTTTAAGAATTGTCTTGTGTTGCTTGCTCTCGTGATAAAATGATCACTATACAACCGAAGGTTGGGATTGTATCCCCTGAAATTATTTGGAACATATTAAAAGGTGAATATAGGTCCGTTCACCTGTCATATGGACCGCTTACTATCATGATTTAATCGATGCATCTATGGTATGATCACGTGTGCATTTGTATCAACTTACAAACTGATTTTAGCAAGGTTGTTTGATCAAATTATTAAATTAAGAGCACAGTTCCAAACTATAAAATTATGTTAAAAATGTTAGCTTGTTTAGCAGAAATTATATACCTCCAATTATACCTAGACCATTGATTATGAGAACAAAACTCTCAAATAAAATTTGGTATGAGATGAGTTTATTCCACATGTACGCATCAAGCCAAAAAGGTTCTTCCATCACAATTGGTTCAGCGTCAAGAACCAAATAATATCCCTCTAAGAATTTGATATGTGCACATATGATTTTATTGATCCACCACGCATAAAGATGGATCCCCAAATGAAGTTGGGGATAAATGTTAGATTTACTATCATTAGGGGGAGATATGTTTAGCAATTAAAAATTATGTGTGGTGTGAATTATCTATATCCTCGTTAAAAAATTGTGAACTTAAAGTTCAAGAGATAATTCATTTGCAAAATGTTGCAAATAATTTGCCAGATGTATTTGCTGACCTAATATTTTAATCAAGCTGCAAATGCTTCAATAAATAGTTCTTGAAGGACAGAGTCTATGGTACGCCAGAAACGTGATAGACTAATCGATTCCAAATGTAACACTCCTTGAGGAATGAGAGGAGAAAATTATTAAAATGGTAATGATATTAAGGTAAGTGCTTTGAAAGAGCTCTATGATATAACACTTCATAAAACCTTGGAAAAGTTTTAGGTACATGAAAATAATGAAAAATGAAGAGATCTCGATAAGTTATGTGTATTGGAATCGAATCAAAATGACCGACGATGGTATCTTTGATCTGAAGTAGCACCCAATGCTATAAATGGTTACTATGATCTTGAATTCAAATCTGTCATATAATGTGGAAAGTTAAATGATTGGTCAAATAAAATACAATATTCAAGTATATTTTATTTCATTTTAAAAAATGATAGTTTTGAACTTATAGTTAATCGATCAAAATATATGTCAGAGGGGTACAAATGAATCATTGTGCGAAAGTATAACCGTAAGATATAATGTATGGTATGTGCCTCAGGGTAGAAAGGGGTTTTGCAAAAGTCCTAACTACAATAATTAATGACAAGGGTAAATTAGGAACTAAGTGTAAAACTATCCATTGATTTTATAAAGTAGACGCGTATTGTTGAACATCTTAAAATAGTATAGTGGACAACTATTGTTGGATAGAGGGAGTATTTTTCAAGACCTAATATTCAACATCATTAATAGGGATAGTTTGGCCAAATACCTATATTGGTAAAATACCTATATCAATAATTATTTTCCTAATGAGTGTGTTAGGTCAAATAATGACAAGTAAAAATGAACGGAGAGAGTAATAAGTATACGTAGTTATTGTTTGTATATGTCATTCCTCATTATAAATCATAAGCCCAAAAAAAAAATTAATATATATATATATATATATACTAGTTTTTCGACACGTGCGTTGCACATGATTACCAATTCATAAAATATATGTTATAGTAATTAGTATTGCTTATTTAAGTGAAGATTTGAATAATAAGCTTTGTACAAAATAATATTACAGATTCTTTTGTGAATGTTCAGTGTGGATCGTCATATATATCTCTTATTCACGCGAATCTATGAAGTTGGTCAATGAAAAAATTTATTAGTTAAATTCAATAATGCATATTTTTATTTCAATTTGATGAGGTTCAATCATGTAATTAGTCGTATCTCAGTAATATTACCTTATAGACGATATTTGTTGTGTATTTTTCTTCTCATCTAATCAGATGTGTTTTGCACGTGTATTCTACGTTAAACTGTTTAGATGTAATATGAACATGTGAAGAGAACAACTAAATTTTATTTTTTAGAACTAATCTTTGTATATTAATTTTTATTTTATAAGTTATAACATAATAGATGACGTTCTTGTTGTTGGCTCTCATATTTGACTTCTCGATTGACTGTATACATAAATCAATGATAGTTATTTCACTGTCCATAGTTAACTAAGAAACGTTTCCTTTTTTTTACCGGAAAAATTAAAAATTAAAATTAAAGAATATATTCTATTTGTGAAATCATATATATAATCACATGTTTATCTTACACCCAACAAAGATATAGTTCATGTACTTGTAAATGATTTTTAATTTATTCAATCAAGCATGATTCATCCAAGGAAAAATGACAACATCGTGTTATCACAAACATTGGGGCGGTGTAATAATATAAAAAATTATTGTTCGAAAGTTAATACAAGAAAAGATGAAAGATAGAAATATTTAATATAATAACTATGATAATTCCTAATATTATAACTAAAGAATGTTAAAGAGTGTGAATAACGTTTGCAATAATTAGTAATAAATAAGAGAATTTGTAATGTTATAACTAAATGATTGATGTGCAATAGATGTATTTCTAATAAATTTTATACTTACATAAATAAATAGGACTTTTAATTAATGTTACTATTTTTTCTTATAGTTATTAGATTTTAATTTAGTGTAGGTCAAAATGAAAACGTTTTTTTCATATTACTGAATATAAAATTTATTTTGTAATTGATAAATTTTTAAATGATTCATATATATTCACATATTTTCACTCTTGAGAAGTTTAATAATTTTGGAAAAAGATGTTCAGAAGCATATATTTACATCACAAGAGAAATTGTTAACAAAAACAAATGAATTTACACTACATCATGTTAATTTCATATATATTGGAACATTACATACTAATGTATATATTAAGCAAAAAAATAATTATTATATCATCAAAATTATTTTTCTTTAGTACTTGGGGTTATGGAATGTACCTTCTTAGGATTGAACGATTTACTTCATCAGTATAGTGGTATCTCGTGTTCCGCTAAACTTTGAACTCATTCAACGACAATAAATCACACAAAAAAAATAAATATGCAAGAAGAAGAGTAGGAGATTAAAAAAAATTGTGGTTGAAAAATGAGAGCCTCTATTTATAGTCAACAAAGGGTAGTATAAACAAGTGTTTTTTGTGTCTTATCTTAAAAGTCATGACCTTTCCAAGAAGTCACAACCCTTTGAAAAAGTCACAACTCTTTGGAAAAATCACAACCCTTTGGGAAAAGTAACAACTTATCGGAAAAGTCACACCTAATCGAAAAAGTGGCCTTTCCGAGAAATCACAACCCTTTGGAAAAGTCACAACTTATTGAAAAAGTCACAACTCTTTGGAAAAGTCACAACTCATCGAAAAATCACAATCCTTTGAAAAAAGTCCCAACTAATTGAAAAAGTCACAACCTAAGTTAGGGATATTATAGTAATTTAACATTCAAGTTAGGAGTTCATGTTTTTAAGGTAATATAGAAGATAATATATATATATATATATTATCTTATTTTTGATTTGGTTGGATTTTTCAATTTTCTCATGAATATCCTTTAACTCAAACTTTGTGTGAGTTCTTTGTTCAAGATATATCTTCTTAAAGTTTCCTTTTTGAGATGCAAAATGAAAATTTTAAGCAATTTTTTTAGGGGCACCAGGATTGATTTAGTCGAAAGATACCAGGATTAATTTTTTTAAATTGATTTGTGTTTATCCTAAAAACAATACTAGAATTAATTTTTTTAAAAATTATTTATGTTTATCCTAAAAACAATATAATGATTTTTTTATGAGTTTAAGAACATGCATCTTAATTTAACTCTTTTAAAATACATTTACAACTATTTGTAAATCTCTTTATCTCCTTTCGACTTTTTGACAAATAAACAACAAGAATTATTTTTTTTTTAAAAAAAGAGAGAGAGAAACAAACTATATAATAGAAGAACTGGAAAAGTGGTATCTGTGAGAGAGGGAAAAAAACATAAACGAAATACAAATTTCAGATTAGTGCTATTTTTCACCATGTCTTGATCTTGTTGTTGTGTTTTTTGAATTTGTGCAATGTAATGTGTTAAAATAAATTTTAAGAAAACACAAAGTAAGGGAAGGGTAAATGGAGAGTTCGGTGTCAAAAATTTCACTTTTTTTCTTCAAAATGCATAAAGAGCCACTCAACTTTTAATTTAATCAAAGGCGGAATGATTTGGGAGACCCTTGTACTTGACTCCCACTACTAAAATAACAGTGAATACCGACCTATAAATACCGACCTCCAGAGGTCAGTATTCCCTGAAATACCGATCTAAAACCGACATCCCAGCTTAGGTCAGAAAAAGCTTGGTCGCTATTCAATACCGACCTCTGGAGGTCGATATTTACTGACCTCTCGAGGTCGATTTTTATTTTATGTCGGAATATTCATTTTTTAAAATTCCGACCTCTGGAGGTCGGTATTTTTATTTTTGTAATGTTAAAATTCTGACCTCCGGAGGTCGGTATTTTTATTTTTGTAATGTTGAAATTTCGACCTCCAGAGGTCGGTATTTTTATTTTTGTAATGTTGAAATTCTGACCTCCGGAGGTCGGTATTTTTATTTTTGTAATGTTGAAATTCTGAC
>JAJOOH010004053.1:0-10906 GCA_029582605.1 Solanum gracilifrons
AATTCGTTGTTGTTGGAGTTGGAGCAAGAGAATGGAAGAACTGATGCTTGTATTGAAAATCTTGCGTCTACTTTGTGCTAATGAGGAAGGTGAGTGTTCTAGAATGATGGAGAGTGTGTAGACAAACAGAAAAGACTAAGCAACAGATGGATTCGCCATTGAAGAGCTGAGAAGTAGAACGAAGAATTCAGAGAATAGAGCGACTTTACCAAGGAGGAGAGAAATTAGGGTTAGAAAATTGTGAGATATAGTAAGAAACTTCTAGACAAAGTGAAAGGAAAATGAGAGATGTCTTTATTGATGTACAATTAGTACTACCTTTAGTACAATGCAAAGATGCAGTGTTGGTCCTTTTGTAAATGTACAATTAGTACTGCCTTTAGTACAATCACAAGATGCAGTGTTGGTCCTTTTTAAGTCCCATTTCTACATATTTATATATATAAGTCCCATTTCTACATAACAAGATGCAGTGTTGGTCCTTTTTAAGTCCCATTTCTACATAAGGGTAATAATTTAAGTTCCATTTCTACATAAGGGTAATAAGGGTAATATATATATATATCTAAATAATATATATGTGTTATACATAAATTAGTACAAAATAAATAATATATATCGGGCTGTGCTGCCACGCGCACCTAATAGTATAGTTGTGATGAGAAGAAGGTTTCCCGCGAAGTCGCTTGGAAGGGAGTCGTGTATCTGCTAGTAAGGAACCCTCCACAGCATCGCCGGCGGAGAGAGATAGATTAGAATGTCGGAAGAGAAACCACATCTCTCCGATTCCCTCATTCCTCTCCTCCAACAGACCCTGACTACATGCTCTCAAGTAAGCCACAAAACACACCGACTTTCTCCCTACATGATTATTTATAGTCATATCTTTAACCTCAAACATTATTGATGAGTTTTCTTATATCTTTAGTTGATTGAAGCCGGTGACTTTAGCAATTCCGATGGATTACTCACCGGGCTTGCCGATTTCCTTACTCCCATCTCGGAAGAAGCATCAAATCTTGATTTAGAGACAACATCATTCCAGATTCTTACTGAAATTCATTGCTTCATAAGTGCACCTTCCAGAAACCAGGCAATTCCGTCAAATTTAGTGTTTTCCCCTTCTCTTAAGTAATAAAATTGGAAGTAGAAGTGATTTACTGTATTGTTTGGAAAACGATTTTTTGTGATCTTTATACTTTGTTGCAGGAAGTTATTGATGCTTTGTCCTTTGAGTTGCCCAAGGTAGTATGTAAATTTGCATGTGCATCCAAAAGCTGCTCCGAGATTGCTGAACTCATTGTTGGACATCTAGTTAGTATGTGTTCTCCGCGGGAAATGCTATCAATTCTTTGCGAGGTATGAATTTGTTCTAGCTCTACATTTATGGTTCTTTCTTTATTGGAGTTCTTTATAAAATTCTGTGATACATTGTTCAGAATCAGAGTACTAACTAAAATCCTGCAGAGCATGTCAGCAGTATACAGCCATGTCATCATCATCTTAAGTAAATAAATGAGGAATTAGCGTGTTTAACATTTCTCTTATAAAGAGCTTTGAATGGAAGAATACTGTTGTCTTTGACAATTTTACTGTATAGCTTGTATTATTCTACCTAATTACACATTAAAAATCTGGAGCCATTTTATTGAGAGTTGGACGCCAACTGTTCAAGGTTGTTCTGTACCAATTTCCATTTACCCTCATCTGATTGCTATTTCTTTGATAGGAGAAATTCCTAAGAGAGATAGCAGTTGATTTATGAGGATTAGAGTTTCAAGTAACTTCCATGTAGCTTCTAACTTTAATATAGTGCCTGATTAGTGAGTCTGGCTCAATTAGTGCATCTTTTGGGGGCTCACATACTGTAGTTTAAAGATAGTATACAATGCTGACTCTTTCTAGGTTTGTGCTTGTAAACATTTTGTTCTCCGTTTTATGATGGTCTATGTTAAAATTTTCAGGCGCTAAGTTCTCCAACTGAAATGTTCAGGGTTCCTTGCTATTTTTCTCCTCTTATTGATGGCCTCGCCAAAGGTAATCCATAATTTCATTGATTGACAATTTACTATTAGACTAGAGGAAATAGATTAAAACTGTGTAGTGATATTTGTTAAGGTGGTAAAAAGCGGAAATCTCATAATGTTATTGTTGAGTCCACACAAGGATATTGGAACTTATTTTCACGCCAGAAATTAGAAGTTACGTCTGGTATACACCTTTTATGAACTCTCAAATGATTTAGGTGTTCCTAAAACAACACAATTATACTCTGAAGCTCGTGGAATCTGTGAGCTCCTGCAATGCTCTATTTGTATTTTGTATTTTTTCTTAAGGAAGAGGATTGTTAAAACTTTATTAATCCCAAGTACCGTTTGAATGGTAACTTCTGTTTCTTTCCCCTTCCATTCATATGATGGAACTGTCAAAAGTGAGAGCCGCATACTAAAATCCAACTTGAGTGCACTTGGCTTGCCTTTTATCCTGGTGGTTTAGACCCGATGTGTTTCTATTGCATCTAAACATCCCAACTTCATTGCTGGAGCTATTCCTCTTCTGGTAATGGAATGAACTGAGGGTAATAGTTGTGGATCTCTTAGTACTGATGGAAGAACACAATTACAACTTCAATATCCTAGATTGAGAACCTGATGCTGAATAAGAAAAAGCTATGACAAAATGTACGTCTAAACAAGAAATACTAATGGATAAAAAATTTGAGGTTATGGATTTTATATTGAATTGGAGGCTCCTGTTTAAAGTTCAGGAAATTGTTTTTGAGGGATGTTAAATGCTTTAATTAGTGTCTTTTTAAGAAAATATTTTAGAGAGAATGAAGAGGATGCTCTTTGGAGGATAATCATGAGAGAAATATAGGACGACTGTAATGGAACTGTGAGAAATATATTATTGAAATTGTGGATCTACATTATTACATTGAGACCCTATTTATAGACACTACATTGGACTCCTTTTCAAATTAGGATTCCTATTCCTATGACTCTTTCTCCAATTAGGATTCCTATTCCTATTCTAAGTAGGATTTATATATTTATTCCTATTCTAACACTCCCCCTCAAGCTAGTGCATATGAATCATATGTACCTAGCTTGTTACTGATATAATTAATACAAGGACCGATGAGGGACTTGGTGAAGATATCTGCGAGTTGATCATTTGACATCACAAATTTTGTAACAATATCTCCTGAGAGTATCTTTTCTTTGACAAAGTGACAGTCAATCTCAATGTGCTTAGTCCTTTCATGAAACACTGGATTTGATGCGATTTGAAGTGCCGCTTGATTATCACACACAAGTTCCATCAGATCGATTTCGCCAAATTTTAGCTCTCTTAGCAACTATTTGTTCTTCAGATATGCTTAACTTTGATTCCCCCACCAATCCGAACAACTTACATTTTCCACCTAGCTCCAACACCGGCCAATCTAATGCCCCTTTGAAGGACATGAACTCTTTCTTTCTGGATTGTAGAGAAAAGTAGGAACTGCTCTTTCTAGCAGCCATCCCAAAGTATTCTTAATCCAGCAAAAGCCACTTAAGTTGCTACTTGGATTTAGAGGCTTTGAGACTATGCCGAAATTGAAAACTTGTCTTGCATTAAGTGAGTAACAGTATACATGAAGAGCTCCTTATACAGGGGTCTCAGTCTGCTTCACAAGTAATATCTCTTCATCTAACAATGTAAGTAGATATGCTACAATTAAAAATAAAAATATCCTAGGCATCCTATATAATATTCTGTACTTAGAGTTCAATGAATCTAGACATATTTTAAAATATAACTTTTTGTTTATTTGACCTTCAACACACTCAAACTCAAGTTAGTTAAATAACTTGAGTTTGTGAGTCAAAACAAAAAAAATAAAGTTTAATTCGCCTGGTTGAGTTTTATCTCCTCGCTGCCTCAATAAGTAAATTCAAAGTTAATTTCGTTGGTCTAAAATTTCAGCAAACTTTAGTGCCAGTAGTTCGTGAAGGTTTATTAATCCTCTAAATGGAACTTGGCTATTAGCATTCTTTTGTCAGCAATGTCATGATTGGATTTCTACCTTATACGTTGGTTTCAGTTATAATACTCATCAAAAGACGGCAATTTGAGCAAGTGAAAGCTGCAGTTCCTGTTATTCTTGGTGTTTTAAAGTCCATGTCCTTAGAGGCAGATGAGGAAGGAAAAGATACTGAGGACTTATTCCACAAAGCAATTGCTCTTGCAGATTCAATACAAGCTGTTTGCAAATTGTTGGTCTGTGATATTCCCGTATTCTGCATCTTGTTTTCTTGGGATTACCCTAATTGATCTTTGCTTCACAGGAACAGAAAGATAAGAATAAACTCTGTGCTCTGTTGGGCATGTTTGTCCTGCAAGTCATGGTCAGTGTTCCTTAGACTCAATGCAAAATCCAGCTTGAGCTCTTCTGGTTCTTGTTTGAGGCCATTATGATGTTTCCCGTAAATTCAACTTTAATCAATGTCTGTCTGTGACAAAATTCCATTCCTGCATGCAGGCTCTTGTTTCAATTGCAATGGGGCATAACATTTCAAGTCTTCTTCCCATTATGATACACCTGTCACACTTTCTTCCAATCTGTGGTTTATCATATGAGGGATTAATTACTGGACTTGATGTAGACAAGTTCACAACCATATGTGGAGGTAAATACGTGCATCCTTATTTTCTTCTTATGTTTGTGGTACCGATCCTTTTGTAGGTAGTGGTGGGTGTTAGATTTTTCTCCTTTTTTGTTAAAAGATTTTTTAATATAGGCCTTGCAATGTAATTATTCCTATATTGTTCGCTATCGTCAGACGTCAGTTACAAAATGTTTGCTAATTTCCCTGCATGATAATTTAGGATAACGTTTTCGTTTTACTAGGACGTGAGAAATCGTTCATGCATATGTGCCTTTTAATGCCCTATTGAAATTTCCAGATGACGGGGATGATAACATGGCTTGCTTTTCTCATGTCAAGCATGGCGGATCACTTGCAGGTCAGTGCTTTCTGGATTTAATTAATTGTTCTTCCTCTCACCAGATGTTTGCTACGTTCTCACTCGCCTGTCTATATTTTCCCTGATATATTGTGCAGTAATCTGGGGTTACAAATCCACTGAGACATCAGTGGCTGCTGATACAGATTTTGAAGCAGTGAAAAATGAACTTCAAAAGAACCAGACTAAAAGATGGCAGGCAATAGGCATGTTAAAGCACGTCTTCTCAAGTGTTGACCTATCATGGGAATTGAAAGTGCATGCTCTTGATTTCCTGCTTTGCATTATGGATGGATGTATGCACCAAGAAATTCAAAACGATACAATGGACTACTCCACATATGTGCCTACTCTATATACGTCATTGCAGGTGAAGTGTTGCAACATCTTGGGTTCTTTTCAGCTGTTCTACTTGTGCCTAAAGTTGACGCGCACTGTGTAGGCGATTGAAATGGTCATTATATATGCACCAAATGCTGTTTTGCGGAATAAATCTGTTGATGCTCTGATGAAGGTAAAAACATTTTTCCTTGTGCTTTGAAGTTTCTTATTTTGGTGCAGAAAGCCTTTCTCAGTATTATTATTGTAGCGGAATTACATGACTCCTGTCTGGAGAAAAATTTGACCCTCAGAAAGATGATATTTCTTGCAAATTTGTAATATCAGCATATGTTGCGTTTGTAAGTTATCCCTCTATGAATCTCTCAATGTTCTCTTACTCTTACCTGAAGGGTATGGAGGAAAATGAATTGATGTTTTTCTTTGAATATCTTTTCTTATAGGTTGCCAGGTCCTCATTTCTCACGTTTCTTATATTAAAATTAATTTGGAGAGTTTATCTTACAGTTAAAATGAAAGTACTGCATAATTGCAGTTCAGGTGCCCTGTCGAATATTAGAGACTAGAGCATAACTTGTTCTCTGGTTCGAATTTTAAACTACTTAGGCTTAATTTCCATGTGGCCAGATATTTGTCCAAGGAAGAAAAATGAGTGTCTTGGTTTTATTATCCAAAGTGGTGAGAGACAGAAGAGTACTGTCAATCTAACTCCTTTTTTTTCTTCTCTTCTTTCTGATCAAGTGGAAAACGATTATAAAAGAAAAAGAGGATGGTGGTCTGTGACTAAGGAGTCTGAAAATGCATGATAAAAGTTTATTTTTAAGTGGCTCTGGAGATACAGTAAGCAAAGTGATGAGATTTGGCAGCAAGTTTTGGATGCTATATATGGTGCAAAAGTAGGTGTGGAAACAAAATCCTTCACAATAGAAAAGTTGTGGGGGAATCTGAAAGATGATTAGTGATTGCTGCGATGAATTTCTACAGTTCACCAGATCGGAGGTGGGAAATGGTAGGAGGATTATATTTTGGATGGACACGGTGTGGAAATGAGAGCTTCAAAAGCAGGTTTCCAGTCTTGTTCAAATGTGCTTTGAATAAAAAGGGTTACATTATAGAATTTAATTCAACAACCGGATGGAGTGTTACTTTTAGAAGAAACCTAACGACAACAACCTCATCATACCAATGAAATCCCACAAAGTGGGAAGTGGGGTCTGGGGAAGGTAGAGTGTACACATATCTTCCCTCATCTTTGATGCTCTTCACTTGATCCAAGTCTCAGTCCTCTCTCTCGCCTTGTCTAGTTTGTACATCTTTTTATCTCCACCCTCGTCCCCTAGCTCGACATACAAGCATTCAAAAATTGTTGTTTTCGCTGCCATAACCGGTTTCTTCGTCGCCTTATACCTTTCCTTATTCATCAACTTTTCCTCCCCGTCCTTGCTTTCCACCAACTTTGCATTAACAGTTTTCTTTGCTTCCACTTTTCCTTGGACTTCTCCATTCCATTACCAATTCTCTCGTTAACCACCAAAGTATCCCCTTGAAACCCCTAGCATCTCTTTAGGTGCTTTCCTAATGCAACCGGCTGTCCTATCCCGCATGATGTTCGCATCCCCATTACTCTCCCAAGTCCCCTTCGCCAACAACCTCTCCCCCATTTCCCAAGCTTGGGTAGGGGTCAGGCGCACCCTCATATGACGTCCTCTTTTTCCCCTTCCTCCCTCTTAATCTCCAAGTCCATCGCCAATAGCTTATGTTGGGTAGTATGATTTTCACTCGGGATAACCTTGCAGTCCTTACAAAGGCCTCTATCATCCTTTCTAAGGAGTAAGTAATCAATCTGGGTTTGGGCCACTGAACTAGGAAAGGTAACCAAGTGGTTCTCCTTCTTCTGAGTACAAATTATCGATCACCAACTGGAAAACTTTAGCAAAATCCAAAAACGACGCTCCTCTGTTTCTAACCTCAGAACCAAAGCCTCCATACACATTGTCAAAACCACTAGGGGTTACCCGATGTGATCACTGAAATCTCCGCCAATGAATAACTTCTCGGAAGGCGGTATACCCCTCACTAGTTCATCCAAATCCTCCTAGAAGTTGCTTCTTAACCTCATCGTCCAAGCCCACTTGCGGTGCGTATGCACTTATAATGTTCAAGGTAAACCCTCCAATGACTAGCTTAATCATCATTATCTTGTCATTGGTCCTTCTAGTCTCCACCACTTGCTCTCTTAGGTCCCCTGACTACTAAAGTGCCTACTTCATTCCTATCCCTCGAGCCTCTCGAGTATCACAACTTAAACATATCCATATCCCGAGACTTGGTTCCTACCCGTTTGGTCTCCTTGATACAAGTATACTAATCTTCATTTTCTTGAGCATCTTCACTAGCTCTATGGACTTTACTCTCAATGTCCCTATATTCCAATAACCCACTCTCAACCTAGACAACCCCTTAACCCACTAATCACTCTTGCCCCTTGCCCCCGGACCCAATGACATGGCCTTATTCTACCATCACTCTAATTTCAGTTTTTGAAATGAAATATTTGCTACAATGTTATTGCTATTGATATTTTGTTATTGTTTTTTGACAAAGAATATTTTTGTTATTTATATATGCAATTAAATATTTTAAAGTCTTTGATATTAATTGACACCTCACTTCTTCTTCTTAACTAGTAGGTTGTGCACTCCAATTTTAGTTTTTGAAATGAAATATTTGCTACAATGTTATTGCTATTGCTATTTTTGTTATTTGTATATGCAATTATATATTTTAAAATTTTTGATATTAATTGACGCCTCACTTCAAAAAGGCAAGCGCACAGACCCTTGTCGCCTTTCGTTGTCCAAAACATTGAATGCACAATAGATAGTAACAGGGCAATACTACAACAAAATAATACTACAAACAAACTATACAAAATAATAGATGGTGGTAGAAATCGAAGAACAAAAGTAGTCCTACGACTACTAGTAAGGGAAACAAGACAAAACATTCATATCTATTAGTATGGACGCACTCCTACCTACTAACTTTCTACCTAATTCGTGCCTTCCACATCTTCCTATCATGTCCTCGGTAAGCTGCAATTGCTCCATGTCCTGTCTAATCACCTCTCCCAACCCTTAGCCCATTTTTATTTTCTTTGGTGATGGATGTATTGCTATGACACATTCAAGGTGAGGTGCTATGGTGTATGTTATTTGCGGATGACTTAGTTTTGATTGACGGGACTCGTGCAGAGTTAATGCTTAGTTGGAGGTTTGAAGACAGACCCCTGGAGTCTTAAGGTTCAGGTTGAGCAGGACCAAGCTATATACTTTGAGTGCATGTTTAGTGGTGTGACGCATGAGGCTGCTATGGAAGTGAGGCTTGATACTAGGTTATCCAAAGAGAGGTAGTTTCACATGTCTTGGGTTGATTATCCAGGGAACTGGAGAGATTGACGAGGATGTCACTCACCGTATTGGTGTAGGGTGGATGAAATATAGGCTCGCATTTGAAGGCTCGTGTTATAAGAGGTGTCACCTAAACTTAAAAGCAAGTTTGTAGTTAGACCAACTATGTTGTATGGGGTGGAGTGTTGACTAGTCAAGATCTCACATTTTGAAGATGAAAATGGTGGAGAGGAGAATGTTGTGATGGATGTGTAGATATACTAGGAGAGATAAAATAAAAATGAGGATATTTGAGACAAGTTGGGAGTGACTTCGCTGAAAGACAAGATGCGAGAAGAGAGGTTGAGATGACTCAGTCATGTGATGATTAGATGTGTGGATGCTCCAGTGGGTTGGTATGAGACGTTAGTTATGGATAGATTCAAGATAGGTAGAGGTAGACCAACTCCATCAACACGGGAAGTGCTGAGTCTCCTCCCACTGTTCATACTCGGGTCTTGGCTCCATTATACATGTCCTTAATTGACCTAGTGTACGCCACAGGTACACCTCTAGCACTTCCATAGAACATTCTTAGGGACTTTGTCGTAAGCCTTTCCCAGGTCAATGAACACCATGTGAAAGTCCTTCCCTCTCCTTATACTGCTCCACTAGTCTTCTTACGAGATGAATGGCTTCTTTAGTTGAGCGCCCTATCATAAATTTGAAATGGTTTTTGGAGATAGTCAAACCTCCCTCACTCTTATCTCTACCACCCTCTCTCAAACCTCCATTCTGTGGCTTAATAGCTTAATACTCCTATAGTTGTTGCAATTCTGAATGTCACCCTTGTTCTTGTAGAACGGAATCATAGTAACCATCTCCATGCTTTAGGCATCTTCGTCGTCTTGAAAACAACTCCGTCAGCCACTCCATACCTACCTCGCCTATTCTCTTCCAAAAGTCCATCAGAATCTCTCTTGGCTCAGATGGTCTACCCCTATGCATTCTACGAATAGCACCCTTAACCTCCTCAACCTTTATACACCTACAATACCCATAATGGCAACGCCTCTTTGAGTGTTCCAAATCCTCCCGCGCTATGCCTTTGTCTCGTTCTTCGTTTAGGAGTTTATGGAAGTATGACTTCCATCTCCTTCTAATGAGTACCTCCTCCACTAATACTCTATCATCCACATCCTTGATGCACTTCACTTGATCAAGGTCGTGGGCCTTCCTCTCTCTAGCTTTGGCTAGCTTGTATAACTTTTTATCCCCCCCTCCTTTGTCCTCTAATTTTGCATACAAGCGCTCAAAGGTTTCTGTTTTTGCCGCTTTAACCGCTTACTTCCCCTCCTTCCTAGCCATCTTATACTTATCCCTATTCAGTTGCTTCTCCTCCTTGTCTTTACTCTCTACCAACTTCGCGTAAGCCACCTTCTTTGTTTCCACCTTCCCTTGTACTTTCCATTGCACCACCAGTCCCTTCTATGCCTACTTGGTCGGCCTCTCGAGACACCCAACACCTCTCTATTTGTCTCCCTAATGCAACTGGCTGTCTTATCCCACATATTGCCCACATCCCCATCACTCCCCTAAGCTCTCATAGCCACCAACTTCTCCCCTATATCCAGGGCACTCCTATTGTCAAGCTACCCCATTTGATCCTTGTCCAGTCATCCTCAGCCCTCTTCTTCCTAGCCTTTCTGATCTCCAAATCCATCACCAAGAGCTTATGTTGGGTCGAAAGATTCTCACTTGGGATAACTTTAAAGTTTTTACAAAAACCTTTATCACCCTCTCTAAGGAGTAAAAAGTCTATTTGAGTCTTGACCACCGAACTACGGAAGGTAACCAAGTGTTCCTTCTTCGGTAACTCGAATTGGCTACCAACAACCCAAAGGCTCTCGCGAAATCCAAAAGTGAGAATTAGAAATGAACAATCAACTAAAAAATAAGCAGATTGAAAACAGAGGTAGCAATTGATCAAGAAAACTGGAAAATCGAATAATAAACTTGTGAGAAATATATGGGAAAAATATTATTGAATTGTGTATCTAAATAGTTACATTGAGACCCTATTTATAGACACTACATTGGAATCCTTTTCCAACTAGGATTCCTATTCCTATTCTAAGTAGGAAATACTTATTTCTATTCTAACA
>JAJOOH010004054.1:0-71149 GCA_029582605.1 Solanum gracilifrons
ATCACAATAGATAACATAAACGTTTGAACCCTCTGGTAGAGTCAAAACAAGAGTTGTAGTCAACCTAGTTTTTAGTTCTGTGAAGCTTTTCTCACAATCATCTGACCACTGAAACTTAACCTTTTTCTGAGTTAACTTAGTCAATGGAGCTATGGATGAAAATTCTTCCACGAACCTTCTGTAGTAACCCGCTAAACCCAAGAAACTTCTGATATCTGTAGGAGAGGTAGGTTTGGGCCATTGTTTCACTAAATCTATTTTCTGAGAATCCACTCGGATCCCTACGCTAGACACAATATGACCAAGGAAAGCAACAGATTGGAACCAAAACTCACACTTGCTAAACATAGCGAATAACTGGCGATCTTTAAGAGTTTGGAAGACAACCCTCAAATGATTCACATTTTCTTCCTCATTCCTAGAGTAAATGCTGATATCATCAATGAAGACGATAACAAACGTCCAAATACTGCCGGAACACTTTGTTCATCAAATCCATGAATGTTGTAGGAGCCTGGGTTAGTCCAAATGACATAACTACAAACTCATAATGACCATACTGACTTCTGAAGGCTATTTTCGGGATGTCAATATCTTTGACTCTAAGCTGATGATAACCAGATCCGAGGTCTATCTTTGAAAAATGACTAGCACCCCGAAGTTGGTCAAACAAGTCATCAATCCTGGGAATAGGGTACTTTTTCTTGATTGTGTCTTTGTTCAGCTGCCTATAGTCAATGCACATCCTGAGAGAACTATCTTTCTTTTTCACGAGTAACACTGGTGCACCCTATGAAGAAATACTAGGTCTGATGAAGCCTTTATCTAGAAGGTATTTCAACTATTCTTTCAATTCCTTAAGCTCAGCTGGAGCCATTTTGTAAGGAGGAATAGGAATAGGTTGGGTATCAAGAAGGAGATCAATTCCAAAGTCAATTTCCCTTTTGAGAGGAACTCCGGGAATATCTTCTGGAAACACTTTTGGGAACTCATTAACTACTAGAACTGACTTAAGAGTTAGGGTTTCGGTGCTTGAATCCTTAACCCGAACAAGATAGTAGATATAAACCTTAGAGATCATCTTTATACCCTTAAGGTAAGAAATAGATCTACCCATAGGCTCTAAGCTATTAGCCTTCCATTCTAAGATTGATTCGTCTAGAAACTGAAAATGAACGATCCTAGTTATACATTCAACTGAGGCATAATAGGAATGTAACCAATCCATGCCTAGTATGACATCAAAGTCTACCATTTCTAACTCTACAAGATCTGCTGAGGTGACTTTCTTGGAGACTGTGACAGGGTAATTTCTGTATACCCCTTTAGCTATAACTGGGTCACCAACTGGAATAGAGACTGATAAGGGTTTTGAGAGAGTTTCTGGACTAACATTGAAGTTGATTGCTATATAAGGAGTTACAAGGGAGAGAGTAGCCCATGGATCTAAAAAAGTATAGACATCTAAGTTAAAAACTCGTAACGTACCAGTGACTACATCAGGAGAATCTTCCTAATCTTGGCAAGCTTGAAGAGCATACAACTTATTTTGGTGTTGTCCACCACCTGTACCAGATGAGTTACCATGCAGAGTCAGGCGACCTACTAGTTCTACTGAAGTTGTGGACTGAGCTCTACCATTATTGCCCCCTTGACCCTGTTTATCAGAAAGACAGACTCTCAACCTGTGACCAGACTGACCACACCCAAAGCATCCGTCCTTTCCTGGAAAACACTCTCTCAGATGGTTCTTACCACACTTTTGACAAGTTGGGTAGGTTTTGGAGCTTGAAATACTCCCCTGAGACTTAGAGCCTGATGCCCTACCTTTCTGATCCTATCAGAACCTGGAAGATGGAACACTATCTAATGAAGGTTCTAGAGTTGAAGACTTTTGCTAAAACTGCGAGCGATTTCCACCACCCGATTTCTGTTGAGAATACTCATAGTTGCCTGTTCTAGCCTTCTTAGTATCCTTAGCATGTTCCCTAAGCTTATCTCCCTCAACCTACTGAGCATGAGTCATGAGCCTAGAGATGTTCATGTTTTCCAGCAACATAGCGTTCCTACACTCTATTTTGACTAAGTTGAATACCCCATATCGAAACTTGTTCATTCGAGCCCTGGAGTCGGCAACCATGTGATGAGCATACTTGGAGAGTTAGGTGAAATTGAGTCCGTACTCTTGGACCGACATGCTACCTTGCCTCAAATTCATTAACTCGTGAGCTTTTGCCTCCCTCAACTCTCTTAGGAAGAACCTGTCGAGAAAAGTCTCACTAAAGCACTCCCAAGTGATAGGAGCCGCATTCGTACCCCTATTTTCTTTCCATTAAGTATACCAGATGTGAGCTACATCTTTAAGCTGGTAGGATGCTAGTCCTACCTTATCATTTCCAGTCACTTGCATCACCTCAAAGATCTTCTTGACCTCATCTATGAAGTTTTAGGGATCCTCACCAATCTGTGATCCTAAGAACTCAGGCGGATTCATCTTAACAAAATCATGTACCCTGGCTGCCACTAATCCACCACTAGCATTTGCAGGATCTGGGACCTGCTGGTTGTTTTGGTTGGTCACACTCTAAGCCAAAAGCTTAATGGCGTTCCAAAACTCAGCATTCGAAACTTCCTGATCTGGGACTGGAGGAGCTGCACTAGTGTTGCATGCATTTGCATTCCTTCTGCAAGCTCCACGAGGAGGCATAATCTAAAACGCATAACAAAGGATTAGAACGAGGAAATTGGATCATACCTCATGCACGATAAAAATATCAAGAATGTGAAGTTTTACTAAAAAACATTATGGACTCCCTCTCATTAGATGTGGTGCACTTCACACCCATGAAAAGGACTATACTTAGTGCGGCTTTTCAGACATCCTAGGACTCTTAAATCTAATGCTCTGATACCAAGTTTGTCATGCCCTAAAGTTACCCTCGGGACGTAGACAAGGGACTTAGAATCACAAGTTACCCCAAGCTAACCCTACTCGCATAGGATAAGCATACTAAATAAACAGAAGAAAGAAAATACTGTGCGGAAGCTAAGTCATAGGATAAACTGAAATGATAGGGAATACCCATTCTAACTCTAAATATATATATAACTGAGAAGAGTTTAAGATACTGAAATAAAACTCAAATGCTAAAACTGAATCTAACTATATCTGAAATAAAGCTTCTAACTGATTAGAGATGTTGGGAAACGCCCCAGTTAAATCTATCAAAACTGAAACTAAAGACTAAAAATAGAAGGGAAACAAGTCTGTCTTCCTCAGAGAATGAGGACTCACCATTGATACTACTGAGCTGAACATCGGGAACCGATCTATGCGTGATGTGAAAGCTGAGGACCTGAACCTACATTACGAGAAAATGTAGTGTAGAGTATGCGTTAGTACTTGAAAGGTACGGAGCATGCAGGATTGAGTAAAGTTGAACAACATACATAACTCAACAAAGCATATAACTGAGCAATGATATGAGATAATCAAGATACTATACTGAATATGTTGAACATGAACTAACTAAATACAATGACCAAGTTTATAACATGTTGAGACTGAAATATGACTGTAACTGATAATATGGTCATTGCAATAGAATCTGACTGTGGGAGCTACTAATAACCGACATAAAACCACATGAGCTAACTGTGGAGTCTGATGTATATGCCCCATCGAGAGGACCCAATATACCCTGCCAGAGGTATAGAGGTATGGCTAGCGTGATTACTAAACTGATGCCCATTGAGGGTGACTGACTGTAGTCCACTCGGTATTAAGTTACTCCCAATTGATTATGTAATTAAAAATTTATGATTGAATTTCTATAATACTGGATAGTTTAAAATACTGATATGCTAACTGAAAATGTTACATTAATGTAATAGTAATGAAACATTCTAATCTAAGGCATGTATAACTGAAATAACTAACCTAGCATGTGTAATTCATGAACTAAAAAAACTACAAAGGTAGGGTTCTGAATTAATGAAAGAATCTACGCAAAAGAATACTAAAATCATAATAATCTAATTAGGAACATTAAAGTAAATAATTCATAATAATCTATTGAAATTCTAGAAACCCTAGGTTTAGATAGCATGAAGGGAATCAAGAATCTGTCTAAATTCTAGGGACCTAATGGGTGAAAGGACCCCACTAGTTAAATCCCACATACCTAGTGACAAATTTCACGGAGAAATCTTTCGATTTCTGGCTGGAACTGACGAGAACTCATTGCGTTCTTGAACTATGGCAGCTCGACTTATTGTCTTGTTTTATCTCTAAAATTCGCTTGATTTTGGTGAATAATTTATTAGGTTCCGTTCTAAGTAGTTTACTAGGCTAAAACTGACCAAAACCACGTAGTTTAGGGGTCCAACACATAGGAAAAAGACCAAACGACCCCTGACTTAAAAGCTGTCAGGGTCACCGACGGTCCGTTCTGGTCGGCCGTCAATCAGCGACTGGAAGCTGAAATTTGGGGGTCTGACCTACGACCCTAGACCACGGACCGTGGCCTCACCTACGGTCCGTAGGTCCTAGTGTAGGTTGACCCTTAGGTAAATTTTCTGGGGGGTTCTGGGAAGGGGTTGCAAGACGGACCGTGGGTCACCGTACGGTCCATGGGTGGCAACCGTGAGTTCCACCTGCAACTTCTAGAAAATTGTTGGTTGATCTATTTTCGGATACGGTGTGTTACAGACAAGATATTTTGTTCAATCCTTTGATCCCCACTAATTTTAGAATCAAAATAAAACTTATTTTCATTAAAAGTAGCATCACCTAATTCTATTATAATATTATCTTTAGGATTCTATTATAACACAAGTAGTAATTGTCTTACCCAACTTAGTAATCTTGGGATCCATTAGCCTCACAAAGACTAGATAGCTGCAATTTCTTAGATTTCTCTAACTTGGGTTGTGACCTTTCCACAATTCAAAACGTGTCAATTTAGACTTTTTATGAGGCACACGATTCACCAGATAACAAGCAGTCAAAATAGCTTCACTCCATAAATTTAAAGGTGCATGTGACTCAGTAGGCATTAAATTATTCAATTCAACCAAAGTTCTATTTTTCCTCTCCCCTACACCATCAGATGAATGAGAATAAGGAGAAGTATTTTCATGAATTATTCACAATGATCTACCAAAAGAATTAAGCTCATTTATCTTATATTCACGGCCTCTATGAATTTTAATTCTTTTTATTTTTCTTCCAAACTGATTTTTAACCTCATGGAGATATGTTTTAAAATTTTCAAAAACATCACTTTTATTTTTCAGCAAGAAAATATACGTAAACTTAGGAAAATCATCATTGAAAGTGATAAAATATCTATTACCTCCACGAGTTAAACTTTCTCCAAGTTCACAAATATCAGTATGAACTAATTCTAATCAATCAATTTTTCTTTCAACTTGAAAATGGCATTTTTGTGATTTTGGTTTTACTACAAGCCTCACATTTTTCAAAAATATTTTTAACCACTGGGATTAATTCTAAATTACTCATGATTCCAACATAACGATCATTAAGATGACACAAACGAACATGAAAATAATTAGTAGAAGAAAGTATATAAACAAACGTAGAAAGTGTATTCATTTCAACATTCAGTTTGAACATTCCATCACAAGCATACCCCTTTCCCACAAAAGTACCTTTTTTCACAATTATATATTGATTAGATTCAACAATTTGTATAAAGTCTGCTTATTTAAGAAGAAAACGAAACATCATTTTTTTCTCGTGCAAGGAATATAAAGTACATATTTCAAAGTTAACAACCTTTCAGAGGAAAAAAACAATTTGACATCTACCTTTCCAAGCACTTGAGTAATGTGTGAATCACCATGTATGATGGTTTTGAGATCCTCAAAATGAGTATATTTTTAAACAATTTTTTGTCATAACATACATGACGGTTTGCACCACAATCAGACCATCATCCATCAAGACTCTCAATTATGATTATGTCTGTAACAAGTGCCACAAAAAGTTCTTCAATAACATTTGTCTGAGGTGTAGGACCGCATTTTCAAAATATGCGCAATCGAGTTATATGCCCACTCTTGCACCAGAGAAAGCACGGTCCCTTATCTTGAACATGTTGATTTTGTTCTCGGTTAGTTTCACCATTGTTTTTCTTGGGGGGTCTACTATTAGTTTTTTTAAAAAAAAAATTTCTTAGGCTTTATAGAAGTATTTTTGTGAGATTGATGAGTAGTATTATTTGAAGTAATTAAATTGACCTTCGTTGTGATGTTGCTCTCTTCTGATTGTAAAAGTGCATCTTGACTCCTTGCATCTTTCTCCATGCAGATTTTCACTATCAACGGTTCAAGAGAGTTTTCTTTTGTTTGTGGCACATAGTTTTTTGAAATTTCATCCAAGAAGGTGGAAGTTTATCTACTATACAACAAACAATAAGGTTGGCCTCCTCGGACCTGAGCTCTCCAACAATCATTATAAAGTCTTGAGCTTGGTCTACCACTAATTTGTGGTGCACCATTTGGAAACAAAAAAATCTACTAGCCATATATTTTTTCACTCCAACCTCTTTGGTATCATACTTACTCAACAATGCTTTCCAAATTTTCTTTGCACTAGAGTAAGTTCTATCATAATAATCATAAAAAATATCATATAGACAATCAAGAATATAATACCGACACTTGTTTCTCTAGATGAGAAATAGTTTCACCATCATTCATAGATGTGAGTTCTACTTTATTAGGATTCTTCTCAGTTAACACATAAGAAACATTGAAAATACTCAAATATAAAAATACTTTACCCTTCCATCTCTTGAAATGATTACCATTGATTCGAAATGACTTCTTAAGATCTCACATCTTAACATCCGCGGTTTTTTCAATTGTAGCCATTTTGAGTCTCCTTAAAATTGTTATTAAAATTATAACATGACAAATCACAATTGAAAGATAAAATAAAAAGCTCTTCTTGTTGAGGCGGCAATATCTCGCTCTCTATAAGGAGATTCAAGCCCACTGCAACACATATTTTTCTCTGGCCAAGTAGTAGTCCTTCTTGACTTGTCCCTTCCAGAATACAACAGCCTAAACAGCTCAACAAACTCTGGAGAAGAGTTGAGTCTAAAGCTCAACAAAAAGAACACCTCCCTTCAACTAATAAGAACTCTTTTTTTGACCAACTTTATGCACTCTATATTTTTTGTGTACCTAAACAAATGAAGATCACTACTATTTATAGTTGAGAAAATCTTCCTAGCAATGAATAGGAAGATAATGGGGTAGTAAATAGTGAAGATAAATGACCTAGAGGTTACATATGTTATAAGGAATAACAGAGTAATAAAGAATGAAATAAATTGAGGGCAACTAATGCCACAATGTACAAATGAAGAGCTGCTCAATCACTATAATTCACAACGTTCACTGGAACGTTTATCAGCATGAAGAATGACAATGAAACAAAATAATAATTGAAATTACTCAGCCACTGACATCAATGACCGAAGTAGCACTTAAGGAGAATCAGGTGACCAGCAATGAACAGAGGAAGTAATGCCTTAGAGGCAGCTTCAACCGACAGAAACAAAATTGGCAATGTGGCTGCATACTTCTATAATATTAAAATGCCCACACAAACATAAAGTTATTAAAGCTACAAGTAGTAAGTTTTAGAAAATGTGAAAGTTTTGAGTTTCCAACATATTTGTTGCTTCATAATAGGATTAGTAAAACAAATAAATCTAGAGTCAACTTAATTTACCAAACTTTTGTTGGGTATTATTTGCTTTGAGTTTCTTACCATAAATAGGTTTTTCTTTTACTAAAAGCAAAACATAATGTCTCCATATTTGGCTAGTCCTTTTCTTGTAGAAAAATATTTAGGACTTAATAAATAGAGGTTCTTTCCTTCTACATTAATTAGCATTCACAATGTAGTCCTAAGGGCTTTGAGAGTTTGGGTTAGGAGGATAATTTGTGGGACACAAGTGATATATTATCACTTATGTGAACCTCCCATGTATTCTGAGTGAATTGGTTGAGGTTATATTTCTCTATATTTTGTACTCTCATGTTTATATAGTGGATTGTTCATCTCCTTTGTAGATGTAGGTCAGTTAACCCAACCACATGAAATCTTTGTGTCTTTTGGTATATTTCTCATTTGTTTTGTTACTCGCAGTCTTTCGAGATTTGCTTTGTTAGCTTCCGCATGACACACCTATATCTGTTACTATAAATATTCTCTATAAGGTTCTAATAGCATTGGTCAGGCAAGTCAAGGCTTCCTATTCTAATGCTCCTAATGTGATGATAAACACTATCTGACAAATACTCTATGAGCCAAATGATACATCTTAGTCTAATTGTCCCACTAAAAACTAGAGTTTTCAGAATTAATTTTCCATAGAATGTCAGGCTCAACTTTACTT
This sequence comes from Solanum gracilifrons, assembly GCA_029582605.1. Lineage (NCBI taxonomy): Eukaryota > Viridiplantae > Streptophyta > Magnoliopsida > Solanales > Solanaceae > Solanum > Solanum gracilifrons. The sequence continues at coordinate 8,442 of JAJOOH010004054.1, forward strand.
TTCACAAAAGTTAGCAAAGTTAATGCTAAAGGAGCCTTGAGGGAGGTAATATACTCAAAATTACATCTATAAGATTATGTAACATGTCGTAGTCAACAAAGTTATGATTGAATCCCACAGGAAATAGGGGTGAACTGATTACAAATCATAGGACAACTTAATAGGGAGACTTATTTTCTATCCCGTGAATATTGGTAGTGTTAGTTTAATTGTAAAACAATAATAATTAATTATTTTGATTCATATTGTTTAATTATTTGCTTATTGTTCATTTCTTACAAGGTTAGGATTGATTGTTGTGTAATTACTGATCATTAATGTTTTGATAGTTAGAAATTAAGACTTTGTATTGCAAGACAAGAAAACAAACTAGAAGTGCTAAAGATGCCAAATTGGTTAACAATAAGGTACCAAAAACTTTGCAAATATTCCGAACCCTAATTTAAATGAGTGGTTTATTAGTTGATGTGTAGTATTGATAAAAAAATTGTAATATAGATTTTAAAAAATTGAAGTTTTAGAAATGTAAGTTAAAAACATACATAAATAGCGAGAGGTGTGTTACTAATAATTTAGCTAATGTACAAGAATATATCTTGACTTCCGTAATTTTGCAGGTTCTCAACAATCAAACACATTTTATGGGAATGACGTCGAATGCCAATGTGGAGAGACTTAAACAAAAAAATACAAGTTATTACAAAGGACATTAGATCTATCAAGAACCATTTAAATAGAATAAACAAAAATAAAGAAAAGATTTATGCAAAAATTCTTAAACACCATCAAGTAAATATTCTATGATGAAATAATTACGCGAAAGTATAGATTGAAGTACATCATCAAAATAATCCCATAATTGTTATTGTTTTGATTTGAATAAGTATCTCTAATTTTCAAATTTATCTTTCATCTCCATATTTTCTTCTCTTTAATTTACAGATTTATGTTTTTCTCCAAAAAGTTTGGCCAGATCTAAACAGCATAGCTGAATTATGCATAGTTGTTTTGATGAGTTCAAATTTGTTGGACAATGTTCTTTGAAGCTAAAATAAGTTAGTTATCCATTGATTTGACACCAATAATGTGAACAGAAAGTAGAAACTTTATAGGCGGTCATTGATGAGGCTCGAAGCTTTAAAGTTAGAAAATCATATTTGCACAAAAGAACTATATAGGGCGATTTAGTGTAATTTTTGAGGTGTTATGGATGTATCTAGCACTTGCATTCATAAAAGAAAATGAAGTTAGATTTTATAGTATATATGAGTGTATCAATACCCCTTAAAATTTTGTATCATATTGATATGCAAGGTGTATAATATTGTGTCTCGTGGTTTTAAGCATTATTACAAAAGAAAAAAATAAATTTTTGTATGGTGTTATATACCGGATGCATAATATTATATACCATATTTTAAACTTTTTAAAGTCGTGCTATAAGAAGATAGTAGGCTATGCAACTGAAAAAATAAAAGCTTAGCCACCTAGTAAAGGTGTGAAAAAAAATGAAGGATTTTGACTTTTCTACAGAGCTGCCACTTTTTTGAAGGGTTGTGACTTTTTGGAGAGGTTGTGATTTTTCCAAAAGGGTGTGAATTTTGGGAAAGTTTGTAACTTTTTGAGGGGTTTTGACTTTTCTGAAAAGTTATGTGTAACACCTCGGATTTTGAAATGAAGGAAAACTTCAGTTTTTTCCAAAAAAAAAAAAGTCTAGTGCTTGCCTAGATGGAGCCACCGACGGTGTGTTCGTGGGACCATGGACGGTAGGTTCCATCGTCATTGGCAAGTCAAAGTTGAGTTAAATTGACTAGTCCAAGTACTTTTTGACGGTTCACCAGGACGGTCTGTTGTCCAATGTGCGGGCCATAGGTAGGTCTCGTAGGTGAGTCACAGACTTTGTGGAATTTTGAGAGCCAAAATGGGACATGTACGGACCGTAGGTTAACCGACGGACTGTACATGGGTACCATCATTCGTAGACCCAGAAAAAAAGTTTCTGAACCCATCGACGGTCGACCAGGAAGGCCCGTTGATGGAACACCGTAGGTCCCCACAGTCGATGGAGGTCAGCAGTTATTTTAAGGGGATTCTTGGTGTTTTCCCTAATTGTTTTAACCCAATACTATGTTGTTTTGGCCTTTGCCCTAAATCTTATATAATGATTTTTTACCCCCAAACCAATCAATTCAATTCATTCTCCCAAATTTCCCCAAAGTTGAACAAGTCATCCTCTCCAATATTTCTCTCTCTAAGGAAGAAGAAGGAAGCTACGGTTTCAAGATCAAGACTCCTAATCCCTCATTGATTTAAAGCTTTTGGAAATTAAGGTATGATAGGTTTCACCAATGGAGCTCTTTCCTCCATAGGGTTCCTAAATTCTCTAATTTTCAAGTTAAAAATCTTAAATTGAAGTTAGGGTTTTCTTCCATGTCATGGTTCCTTTCAAAGTTGATATAATTGATTGTTTTATTAACTATTATGCATGAATTGACATAATTCCATATTTTAAAGATGAATTCCCATGAACCCATGTTTAAACCATGTTTTCTAGGTTATGATGATTGAAAGTGGGTTTTGAACTACGAAAGATGAATTTATGAAGATATGTATGTTCTTATGAGATTGATGAAGAGGATCTAAGTTACCTTGAAGGTAAATCATAAATGTTGTTGTTGTTGATTGTTGTGAAATGATTTCTCACATAATACTCAATACATGAATGTGAATGGTTTTCACACATAAAGGATTTAGTGTTGAAAGGTTTTCCCAACTAAACTGTGAATCAAGTTTTAAGAGTTATTCTAATGGCAAGACAAAAGGTGGTTATCCATGTCCCCATAGTAAAAGACAAGAGGCAATTACCCATGTCCCTTAAAGATAAGATGAATATGATTAATGACTATTCCGAGGGAATTATGTTTAGTACCGAGTGGACGACTGAAGATTACCCGTGTCCCATAAACTATGTGCCATCATAGGTTGTCTTAGATAGACATTAGCTAGTGGATAACCTTAAGCTAGAAGTTCATGGTTCTTACCTTGGCAAGTGAGGACACCTCTTTTCGGTGTGGGGTAGACACTAGATTCCATGATATAGCTCACATGGTCTCTATGTCGGTTAAGGCTAATTTACAACAACTAGTATAATGATGAACTAAGGTTAGTTCAGAAGTATTTTACAAGTGTTCAAAGATGAGTTTTACTTCCATTTGACCATATGATTATTATGATGTTTTCTAACCTTTTTCTTATGGTTTTAATTTTGTCTTTTTATGATATGAAAGGTCATTTTTAGCATGATTTTATGTCTCTGTGAATTGCTATCATACTTGGTAAATCTTTGTACTAACACGTACTCTTGCTTGCATTGTTTCTCAAATGTAGGATCCGACGTTTCTATTTCTCATCCCCATGGCTAGAAGTCAGTTTGGCTATACTTAGTAGTGGTGAGTCCTCATGTTCTGAGGACAGAACCTTTTTTTTTTGCTTTCAGTATTTAGCTCTGTCTCTGCCAGGCGCTACATAAGCTTGATTACAAGAGCCACATGACCTAGACAATATGTAGTTCTACGTCCTAGTTTATCACATACAACATGTGAAGAGTAAAGACTGAAAGAAAAAAAAGATTCGGTCCTCGAAACATGAAGACTCGCCAATACTAAGGATAGCCAAAGTGACTTCTAGCCACGTGGATGAGATATTAGAACGTCGGACCCTATATTTGAGATACAATATAGGCAAGAGTGTGTGTTAGTACAAAGATGTATCAAGTATGATAGCAATGCATAAAAATATAAAATGATTCTAAAAGGACCTTTCATGTCATGCTAAGACCAAGTTAAAACCATAAGAAAAAGGTTAGAAAACCCATCTTTAAACACTTGTGAAATACTTCTTGAAGTAACCTTATTAGTTCATCATTATACTTGTTGTGGGAAATTAACCTTAACCCACATAGAGACCATGTGAGCTATAACATGAAATCTGTTATTTACCCCACACCGAAAAGAGGTGTTCTCACATGTCATTATAAGAACCATGAACTTCTAGCTTAAGTGGATCCACCGGCTAATGTCTATTTAAGACAACCTATGATGGCACATAGTTTATGGTACACGGGTAATCGCCACACGTCCACTCGGTACTAAAAATAATTCCCACAGAATAGTCATCAATCATATCTATCTTATCTTTAAGGGACATTGGTAATCGCCTCTTGTCTTTTCATTAGAGGACATGGGCAATGAGCGCTTGCCTTATAATTAGAATAGATCCTTAGCTTTGATTCACTTTAGGTGAGGAGATCTATCTACCATAGAATCCTTTATGTGAGAAAACCTTTCACATTCATGTATTGAGTAATTATGTGAGAAATCCTTTCACAACAATCAACAACAACAACATTTATTCTTTACTCTCAAAGAGACTTATATCATATTTCATCAATTTCATAAAAAAATGCACATTTCAATAATTCTCCTTTCATAACTCAAAACCCACTTTCAATCATCATAATCCAGAAAACAAGGGTTAAGCATGGGTTAATGGGGACTCATATTAAAATCATGGAAATTTTCTCAATTCATGCATAATAGTTCATAAAACGATCCATCATATCAATATTGAAAGAAACCTATGATATGGAAGAAAACCTTGACTTCAATTGGAGATTTCTAACTTCAAAATTGGGGAATTTTAGGAACTTTATAGAGGACAGAGCTCCATATATGAAGAATATCATACCTTAGAGTTCAAAGCCCACAGCAGATGGTGAAATTGGACACTTCACTTGAAACCTAGTCTTCTTCTTCAAGCTTCTAGAGAGAAAATTATTGAAGAGGATGAACTTTTTCATCTTTAGAAATTTGAGAGAATGAATTGAATTAGGAGATTTTGGGGGTAAAACATTTATATAGGGGTTCTAATAGCGAGTAAAACGACATAGTATTGGGCTAGAATAATTAGAAAAAGGCTCAAAAGCCCTTAAGAAATAACTACCGACCTTACCAACGACCTGACCTACGGTCTGTTGGTCAGACCACGGACCGTCCTGGTTGGTCCTAGGTGAGATCAAAGACCACTGATTTCGGACTCCCAATAACGGACTCATGTACGGTTAGTGGGTCCATTTACGCGACGTACATCTCAGACGTGGTTCTTAACTTTAGACTCTAAAATATCTCTAAGTTTGGGAGTCACCTACGAGACCTACCTACGACTTGTGGATAGGACAACAGACCGTTCTGGTGAACCATATAAATGATACTGAAACCTTGACATTTTAGAAATTTGGACTGGCCAACCATGGTCCCACCTAAGGTCTGTGATTTGACCTACGGACCATCAGTGGCTCCTTTAATACTAGCACCAGACTTTTTTTAAAATAAAATTGAAATTTTTATCCTTTTTGAATCCTAGATGTTACAATATCTCCCCCTTGGGAAAATTTGTCCTCGAATGGGATTCAAGACATCCTAGGGAGGGTAGAAACCAAAACCTAACAGCCCAACATCAATGAAATCACATAAATGCACATATCCGAGGAGGAAACATCAACTCCAAGCTAAAGCATGTTTAAAACATCATTTCATAAGGTCTATATGTAACTCATACTCAAATACACGTAACATGAAGACATTAATCAACTAACTCATTTTTCGCAAAAATTAAGCTTTTCATGATCATGCATAAATGAGAAAATCATGGGAATATCTAAGACACATGACATCAAAAGAGTAAACCATGAGGAATTCAATACCTCAAGCTAAAGTAGGGATGGAGGGAAAGAGATAGGGATAATGGGATACCACATTTGGTTGAGTCTACCAATCCAACTCCTATCAAGGCCAATCTATGAACATCTCGAACCAACTCTTTATTACTATCATTTATATGAGCAACACTACCCATTGACAATCAACTAAGATCATTCACTGCCACATTTGCTTTACCAGGGCGATAGAGAACACTCATATCATAGTTCTTTAGTAACTCAAGCCACCTTCTTTAGCAGAGATTTAGATCCTTACTATTAAACACATATTGCAAACTTTTGTGGTCGCAAAAGACATCGACATGAACACCATATAAGTAATGCCTCCAAATTTTCAAAGCAAACACAACTGCCTCTAGTTCAAAATCATGGGTCGGATAACTCTTTTCGTGCACCTTAAATTGCCTTGAGGCATAGGCAATGACTTTTGCATTCTGCATAAGGACACATCCTAGCCCAATTCTTGAAGCATCACAATAAACAACAAACCCATCGGATCATTCTGGTAAAGTCAACACCGCAGCAGAAGTAAGGCTATCTTTCAATTCCTGAAAACTCCTTTCACAAGCTTTCGACCATAAAAATTTAGCTTTCTTTTGGGTTAATGTCATCATTGGAGAGGCAATCGATGAAAAACCTCCCACAAACCTTCTGAAGTAAGTGGCTAAACCATAGAAGCTTATAATATCCAAAGGGGATAGAGGTCTAGGCCAACTCTTTACCGCATCTGTCTTTTTAGAATCTACCTCAATACCCTTTTCAAAAACAATGTGACCAAGGAAAGGCACAAAATTCAATGAAAACTCACATGTACTATACTTTGCAAAAAGATGTTGGCCCTAGAGGACTTGCAACACAATCCTCAAATGATCGGTATGCTCGTCTTCACTCCTTGAATTGATCAATATATCATCAATAAACACAATCACAACCATGTCAAGTATTGCCTAAGCACCCTATTCATTAAGTCCATAAAAGCGGCCAGAGCATTAGTCAAGCCAAATGATATCACCAAAAACTAATAATGACCTTACCAAGTTCGAAAATAAATTTTCGGAATATCAACTTCCTTTACCCTCAATTAGTGATAACCCGACCGGAGGTCAATCTTAGAGAAATAACTTAATCCTTGTAGTTGGTTAAGCAAATCATCAATCATTGGGAAAGGATACTTATTCTTAATGGGTAACCTTGTTCACCGAAGATCCACTACTATTTCCTCCTTGAGGCTTAGGGTTGGACACCTTATCTTTGTTGAACTTAGGTGCAGCATTGGAGGAGCCTTGACCAATAAACCTTTTTTGGAACTTAGAACGACCATGTCCATCGGACCTTGAATGTGAAAAGTCACCATCACCGGTCATTTCCTTCTTCACATCCCTTGATTTTTCCTTAAGGTTTTCCTCTTCTATTTGTTGAGCATGAACCATAAGATGAGAAATGTCCATTTAATTTATAGGCATGGTGGTACGACATTCCTTAACAACCATCTTAGACACTCCCAAAACAAACTTACTTATCTTTGACCTAGGATTGACAACCATAGTAGGAGCATACCAAGACAATTGTGTGAACTTCAAAGCATATTCCTTCACCCTCGTTCCTTGATGAAGGTTATTAAAGTACTTTTTCGTCCCTCATATAAAGGGGAAACAACCTATCAAGGAAAAGAACCTTAAAATTTTCCCAATTGAGAGGACCCGCATCAACTGCCCTCCTTTCCTTCCATTCGTTGAACCAAACTTGAGCAACATCCTTAAGTTGGTAAGAGGCCAATTACACCTTTTCTACCGGCGTAATTCCCATGATCATCAACACCGTATACACTTCATCATAGAACTCTTGAGAATCTTCTTCAACCTTAGAACCATGAAACTCCAGGGGATTCATCCTAGTGAAGTCCCTCACCCTAGATGTCGTCATACTTATATTTGGGTTTAGAGGAACCACAACCTCCATATTGGCTTGAACCAACACTTTAAAGAAGCTCTAAACTCTGTATTAGTCACTTGTTCGACCAAAGGATCGACTGAACATGAGGAGCTTTAGGAAGAGCCTCTTGTTCACATTCCTCCTAACATATGCTTTTCGAGGGGCCATTTCCTAAAAAGCATTAGATATGGATTAGGACAAAGGACATATAGAGTTACATGTTATCGATTGACTTAGAGTAATGAAAGAAGTGGAGTTGCCTAATCATCTTATAGCTTCATATTCGTAAATGTGGTGTGCTTCAAACTTATGAATAATACTCTACTAGACGCAACTTATGAGACATCATATGACCTTTCTAAACCTTGTGCTCTCAATACCATGTTTGTCACGATCCACGGTACACCCTAGGTGTAACTTGGAATATAGGACCATCATAGGCCTTACACAAGCCACTTAGCATGCATAAACAAGAGAAATATAAAATCAAGAGATTTTAAAAAAATCATAAAAAGTTTATAAAAACAAAGTATAAGTCTACATAGTCTCAAAATTCATCTATTGCATCAAGAGTGACCGAGGCATAACCCTGGCATCACATACAACATTTAAAAAGTAAATACTGGAAGCAAAGAAAAGATTTGGTCCTCGGAACATGAGGACTCACCACTAATAAGTACAGAAAAAGTTACTTTAAGCCAACGGGATGAGAAACTGGAACGTCGAACCCTACATTTGAGAAACAATGTATGCAAGAATATGTGTTAGTACAAAGATGTACCAAGTATGATAGCAATGCACAGAGATATAAAATCATGCAAAAAAGTAACTTTCATGTCATGCAAAGAATAAGTTAAAACAATAAGAAAAAGGTTAGAAAATATTATAACAATCATGGTCAAATGCAAGTAAAACCCATCTTTGAACAATTGAGAAATACTTCTTGAAGTAACCTTAGTTCATCATTATACTTGTTGTGGGAAATTAGTCTTAACCAACATAGAAACCATGTGAGCTATATCATGGAATCCAGTGTTTACCCCACACCGAAAAGAGGTGTTCTTACTTGCCAAGGTAAGAACCATAAACTTCTAGCTTAAGTGGATCAACTAGCTATTGTCTATCTAAGACAACCTATGATAGCACATAGTTTAAGGGACATCGGTAATCACCACTTGTCTACTCGGTACTAAGCCTACTTCTCAAGGAATAGTCATCAATCGTATTCATCTTATCTTTAAGGGACATGGGTAATCGCATCTTCTCTTTCCTTTAGAAGACATGGGTAATCGCGGCTTGCCTCATCATTAGAATAGCTCCTTAACATTGATTCATTTTAGGTGATTAGACCTTTCAACCTTAGAATCCTTTATGTGAGAAAACCTTTCACATACATGTATTGAGTAATTATGTGAGAAATCCTTTCACAACAATCAACAACAACAACAACATTTATGATTTATTCTCAAACAACTTATTTCATATTTGTTCATTTGCATAAACACATACATATTTTCATAATTCACATTTCATAGCTCAAAACCCACTTTCAATCATCATAATTTAGAAAACACGTGTTAAGCATGGGTTCATGGGGATTCATCTTAAAATCATGGAATTATCTCAATTCATGCATAATAGTTCATAAAATAATAAATCATATCATTATTGAAAGGAACCCATGACATGGAAGAAAACCCTAACTTCAATTAAAGATTTCTAACTTCAAAATTAAGAAATTTAGGAACTCTAGGGAGGAAAGATCTCTATAGGTGAACACTATCATACCTTAGAGTTCAAAGCCCACAAGGAAATGGTGAAATTGGAGACTTGACTTGAAACCCTAGTCTTCTTCTTCATGCTTCTAGAGAGAGAAATATTGGAGAGCATGAGCTTGTTCTTCTTTTAGGAATTTGAGAGAATAAATTGAATTAGGAGATTTTAGGGGTAAGATGTTTATATAGGGTTTATAATAGAGGGTAAAACGACGTAGTATTGGGCTAGAATAATTAAGAGAAAACCCAAAAGCCCTTAAAAAATAATTGCCGACCTCATCAACGACCCAGACTATAGTCTGTTGGTTAGTCCATGGACTGTCCTGGTTGGTCATGGCTGAGATCAGAGACCACTAATTTTGGACTACCAACGCCAGACCCATGTATGGTTCGTGGGTCCATCTACGGGTCGTACATCTCGATTGTGGGTCTTAAATTTTAACTCTAAAATTTCTCTAAGTCTGGGACTCACCTATGAGACCTACCTACAACTCATGGATAGGACAACGGACCATCATGGTGAATCGTATAAAAGATACTGAAACCTTGACATTTCAAAATTTTGGACTGGCCAAACACGGTCCCACCTATTGTTCGTGGTTTGACCTACGGACATTCGGTGGTTCCCTCTATACTAGCAGCAGATATTTTTTTGAAAGAAAAATGAAATATTTCTCCTTTTTGAATCTAAAGTGTTACAGAAAGGAAAGCTTAGCTCCCCTTATGTGGGCCCATATCAAATTTTGAGGCGTATTAGTTAAGCTCCTTATGAACTTGATTTGTCTAATGACTTGGCTTCGGTGCATATAATTTTCCATGTTTTCTTGTTGAAGAAATGTGTTGGTGATCCGACGTCTATAGTTCCATTGGAGAGTCTTGGAATAAAGGATAACCTTTCTTATGAAAAAGTTCCAGTTGAGATATTAGACCGCCAAGTTCAAAAGTTGAGAAATAAAAAATATTCTTCGGTGAAGGTTCTTTGGAGGAATCAGTTAGTTGAGAGTGCAACTTGAGAGGCCGAGACCGATATGATATCCCGTTATCTTCTCTTTTCCTCCGTCCCTACTCTAGCTTGTGGTATTTAGTTCCTCATGGTTTACTCTTTTGGTGTCATGTGTCTTAGATATTCCCATGATTTCCTCATTATGCATGTTCATGAAAAGCTTAAATTTTGAGAAAATGAGTTAACTTGATTGTTTTCTTCATGATTATGTGCATTTGAGTTTGTATTCATGTTGGGTTGTTAGGTTTAAGTTCCTACCTTCTATAGGATGTCTTAAATCTCATACGAGGAAGAATGTTCGTAAGAGGGAGATATTATAACACCTTGAATTTTGAAAAGAAGGAAAACTTCAGTTTTTCACAAAAAAAAAAGTCTGGTGCAAGCACAGACGGAGCCACCGACGGTTCATTGGTGGGAACACAGTCCGTAGGTTGCATCGTTGTTGGAAAGTCCAAGTTTAGTTGAATTTTCTAGTCCTTGTACTTTTCGATGGTTCACCAAGACCATCCATTATCCAATGCACGGGTCTTAGTTAGGTCTCGTAAATGAGTCACATACTTAGTGAAATTCTGAGGACCAAATGTGGGACTTACGGTAGCCATGTATGAACTGTAGGTTGATCGATGGACCGTACACAAGTCCCATCGTTCGAAGGCCTAGCAAACAAGTTTTTGAACGCATCGAAGGTCGACCAGGACGGTCCATAGGTGGACTCACGGACCGTAGGTCCCCACGGTCGATGGAGGTTGGTAGTTATTTTAAGGGGCATCTTGGTCTTTTCCTTAATTGTTTTAACTCAATACTATGTCGTTTTATCCTTTACCCAAAATCCTATATAATGATTTTTAATCCCTAAAACACCCAATTCAATTCACTCTCCCAAATTTCCCCAAAGTTGAACAAGTCATCATCTCCAATATTTCTCTATCTAAGAAAGAAGAAGGAAGCTAGGGTTTCAAGATCAAGTCTCCAAATCCCCCATTGGTTTCAAGCTTTTGGTATCAAGGTATAATAGTTTTAACCTATGGAGCTCTTTCCTCCACAAAGGGTCCTAAATTCTCCAATTTACAAGTTATAAATCTCCAATTGAAGTTAGGATTTTCTTCCGTGTCATGGGTTCCTTTCAATGTTGATATAATTGATTGTTTTATTAACTATTCTGCATTCCATATTTTTAAGATGAATTCCCATGATCTCATGCTTAACCCATGTTTTCTAGGCTGTGATGATTGAAATGGGTTTTGAACTATAAAAGATGAATTTATGAAGATATACATGTTCTTATGAGATTGATGAAAATGATCTAAATTTCCTTGAGGGTAAAGCATAAATGTTGTTGTTAATGGTTGTTGTGAAATGATTTCTCACATAATACTCAATAGATGAATGTGAAAGGTTTTCTCCCATAAAGAATTCTTAGAGTTGAAAGGTTTTCTTAATTAATCAAGTTTTAGGAGTTATTCTAATGGTAAGACAAGAGGCAGTTACCCATGTTTCTATAGTAAAAGACAAGAGGTGATTACCCATGTCCCTTTAAGAGAAGATGAATATGATTGGTGACTGTTCCGTGGAAATTATGCTTAGTACCGAGTGGACAAGTTGCGATTACCTGTGTCCCATAAACTATGTGCCATCATAGGTTGTCTTAGATAGACATTAGCTAGTGGATCCACTTAAGCTAGAAGTTCATGGTTCTTACCTTGGCAAGTGAGGACACCTCTTTTCAGTGTGGGGTAGACACCGAATTCCATGTTATAGCTCACATATTCTCTATGTCGGTTAAGGATAATTTCTCACAACAATAATGATGAACTAAGGTTTCTTCTTAAAGTATCTCACATGTGTTCAAATATGATTTTTCTTGGATTAACCATTATCATGATTATGTTCTAATCTCTTATCTTTTGTTTTAATTTGGCTTTGCATGTCATGAAAATGTCCTTTTATCATGATTTTGTACTTACATGCATTGATATAATACTTGTTACATTATTGAAGTGACGCATACTCCTGCCTACATTCTTTTGAAAATGTAGGGTCTGACACTGATACGCTCAAATTACATCTCCCTAAAGAAGTGTTAGCGATCATTGTCAAATAAAGAACCCAACTTGTAGATTGGGGTCAATCCCACGAGGAATATGGTTTAGACTTAAACTTAACTCACAATTATATCTTTTTAGTTAAACTATTTTCGAGAAAAGTAAAGAGGGAGTTTTGTAACTAAGTAACAGATTATTATTTAGAATGATTGAGTAACAAGTAAGCAAGATTCATGATTTCAGTTATCAATATAAGATGGAAACTAGGGCATACGTGTTCCCCACAACCTTTTAATGCAGTAATCCTAATAATAGTAAGCATATCCTAGTGTTTGACATGCCTAAGTTATTGGTCCTCCAAGTAGGGTATTTCACCACACAACTTGGTCTGTCTACGGGTGTATGCTCTACTTACCCTTATCTTTACCCCAGATTAGTCCTCATATCAATTTCGTTTAGTTTTCACCCTCACTTCAATTGAAATCAAATTATTAGATAGTATTCACTAAATCTTTGTTGTTTAATCATTTTCTCATTCGTTGCCTCCTTGGTCCGGCATGTAGGAACGAGGCGAGTTCTAACGTTTGCAACCGTTAAACAGACTTCTAAACGAAAGGATTAACAATACATGTATAAACACTATTCAAGAATTACATAATTATTACTCATACTTTCTTAATTGCTCATGGTTCCCACAACCCTAGTTGTGGATTTAGTTATTCATGCTTGAAAGTTCACAATTCATAATTAGGTTAATAAAATTCATGAACTTACAATTCGAATAGATGAAAACTGAATTCTTGAATTGAAATTCAAAGTGTTCTTGCATAAACCAACTTCTGAAAATTAAATTGCTCAAAATTTGCAAAATAATTCCCAAAAGATCAAAAACTAAAACCTTACAATAATGTCTAACCTAATAAGAAGAAGAAAAGAATCCTAAAAAGTATTTCCTATCAATGATCTCCTCTCAAAATAATTATTTATATGGACTATTTATAGATATAGAAAACCCTAAATAAAATAACTGAATCCAAATTAATTTAGGAATTCAAAACCAAAAGGAATTGGATCCCTTTTTTCCGTGAAGTTGTCCTCAAATTATTTCTTTTGTTGCTGCTGTGAAAGACTGACATGTGGCAGCACAAATATTCTCCTTTCAGCTGCTGATTCGTGGCAGAGCTGGCAATTGCAATTTGCCGTTTTGTGCTGCTTTTCTTCTTTTATATATACAAATATATTATTTTATTAAATTTAATCCATTAAGTTGTATGTTTGATTTTTTTCTTCAACTTTTCATCTTTAACTCGTTTTAGCTTAAACTTTTTTATTTTTCCACCAATTAAATCATACAAATAAAATATACTATTTAGCACAATTCATATAATTTAATCTCAAAAAGGATAAATATAAATAATAAAAGTGAGGCAAATAATGATTAAGAATATGTATTTTGGCTTCACATTAACACCGCACACTTCTACGTTTGTTTGTCTTCGAGCAAATATTAAAGCTCATCTCAAAAAAATCAAAATAGGAATGTCATTACTTTGGTTAATACAAACAATTAGGTCATATACCAATTTCAAAATATCAAGTAGACTTCTCAATTATTATGCAAGACATCAAATAAACAACAAACTTCTAACCTCCTAACCTCGAGGAAGGACTTTGAACTAATTTAATTTAAGCATGTTCACCTACTCTCGTCAAAGAAAGTTAATAAAATCACATATCCATCATGAAACAAGTTCCCTCACAAGAAGAAATAGTCCACATACTCAATTCAAAAGATTGAATATAAATTAAGGGCATATCATCAAAAAACATCTCACACTCAGAAATAAAATTTACATGTATGCACAAAGAACCATAGGCTTGCCCATTATGTGCATCTCCACTAATTAAGCATGCTTGAATAGTATCAAATAGGACTTTAACGGGTTGTAATGTAGGCAAGGGAACGTAGGAAAACTATATAATAGTGACTTACACTTCCTTAAGCACTTTGCAATTTTAGACTTCATCACCCATTATTTTCTTCTCTTTATTTTCGACCCTCTCTTCAACAATTATTTCACAAGTAATTCTCATCATCTCAAGAATGCTTCAAATTTATTTGTTTTAAGTTTTCCTTTATAATAGCCACCCTCAACTTACGTATTTTAGATGCGTTAAGGTGCACAATGTCCTTGAAAGGACCAAGGCCATCATCAAGGTAACTTTTGAAGTAGTCACCCTCAACTAAGGTTTTCAGTCCGAGTTAAATTGCACAATGTTCAAAGAAGGACCAGTGCCAACACAGAGTTTTACAACTTTTCTATGGAAACGTGAGATGTGTGGATCTTAATCATGGGCCATCAGGGAAAGTTCTAGACTAAGATGCAAAACATGGAAAAAACAAATTATCACCATACATGGCATAAGTATCAATCAAGATGGATCAATTCAACTTCTAAGATAAACAGGATCATAACAAAATTTGGTACGCTCAAATTACACCTCTGTAAAGAAGTATAAGCAATCGTTGTTAAATAAAGAACCCAACTTGTAGGTTGGGGTCGATCCCACGAGGAATATTGTTTAGACTTAAACTTAACTCACAATTATATCTTTTTAATCAAACTATTTCCGAGAAAAGTAAATAGGGGTTTTTTTTTGTAACTAAGTAACAAAGTGTTATTTAGAATGATTGAGTAACAAGTAAGCAAGATTCACGATTTGGGTTATCAATATAAGATAGAAACTAGGGCATACGTGTTCCCTACAAGCTTTTAACGCAGTAATCCTAATAATTGTAATCCTATCATAGTGTTTGACATGCAAGGTTGGTAAGCTAGGTATCCCTAAGTGATTGGTCCTCAAAGTAGGGAATTTCACCACGCAACTTGGTCCGTCTACGGGTGTATGTTCTACTAACCCTTACATTTACCCCAGATTAGTCATCATATCAATCTAGTTTAGTTTTCACCCTCACTTCAAGTGAAATCAGACTATTAGATAGTATCCACTAAATCTTTGTTGTTTAATCCTTTTCTCATTCAGTACCTCCTTGGTCCGGAAAGAAGGAACGAGGCGAGTTCTAACATTTGCAACCGTTAAAAAAACTTCTAAACGAGATGATTAGCAATACATGTATAAACACTATTCAAGAATTACTTAATTATTACTCATACTTTGTTAATTGCTCATGGTTCCCACAACCCTAGTTGTGGATTTAGCTACTCATGCTTGGTAGTTCACAATTCATAATTAGGTTAATAGAATTCATGAACTTACAATTCGAATAGATGAAAACTGAATGCTTGAATTGAAATTCAAAGTGTTCTTGCATAAACCAACTTCCGAAAATTAAAATGCTCAAAGTTTCCAAAATAATTCCCAAAAGACCAAAAACTAAAACCTTAAAATAATATCTAACCAAATATGAACAAGAAAAGAACCCTAAAAAGTATTTCCTATCAATGATCTCCCCTCAAAATAATTATTTTTATGAACTATTTAAAGATATAGAAAACCCTAAATAAAATAACTAAATCTAAATTAAATTAGAAATCCAAAATCGGAATTGAATTCCTTTTTTTCCGTGAAGCTGTCCGTGTGAACCGCCTCAAATTATTTCTGTTGCTGCTGCCGTCAAAGACTGACATGTGGCAGTACAACTATTCTCCCTTCAGCTGTTGACACGTGGCAGTGCTGGCAATTGCATTTTGCAATTTGACGTTTTGTGCTCTTTTCTGCTTATATATACAAATATATTATTTTATTAAATCTAATCTATTAAGCTGTATGTTTGATTTACTTTCTTCAACATTTCATCTTTAATTCATTTTAACTCTAAATGTTTTTATTTTTTCAGTAATTTAATTCTAAAAAAAATATACCGCATCCATGTGGCTGTGATCACTTTGGTTATCTTGAGTAGTGGCGAGTCCTCATGTTCCGGGGACCGAACCTTTTATTATTTTTCGTCTTTACTTTTCAGATGTTGTATGTGATGCCAGGGTTACATTTCGATGACTCTTGATGTAATAGATGGCTTTGAGACTATGTAGACTACCACACTGTCTTTTTAAAACTAGTTAATTTTATTATCTTGTTTATGTATGCTAAGTGTCTTGTGTAAGGCTTTTCAGGGTCTTATACACCATGTCACGTCTAAGGGGTACTTTAAGTTGTGACATTATAACTTTTCCAAAGGGTTGTGAGTTTTTCATATTACGCACAATAAGCATTTGTACAGACTACCATTTGTTGTCCATATATATATAGAGCAGTTTCTGGTCATTTTTGAAAAATGAATTTTCTAAACTTCTTTTTATTCTACACAAAAAATGCCAGTGTACTTTAATGTCTTTGAGTGGTTCGTTGGCACCGTAGTTATTTGTACTAATACTCTGTGAGTAAGAGTGTCTCCTGGGAGGATATATTTCATTAACCTCGGGTACTTGAGGGGAATAGTTTCCTTCTGTACACATTGTGCATTCAGTGGACTCAATTTTATTCTTTTCAATAATGTTTTTGTTTTGTTGCAGATTATATTTTCTTCGCTAAATTTAACTTTCTAGTTTTGATAATATAATTTAAACTTTGTTGTTTCTTACAAAGCTATGCGGTATCTTAGTAATATAGATTGACAACAATCTTAAAGAAATTAGTTTTATTATTATTAATTTGTATTTTGTTTGCCGACTAAAACATGTGTGGTTTTCAACTCCGTTTTAATTTTTTTTTTGTTTCTGATTTTTAGAGACTTAAATTCTATGATTTTCTACTCCTTTGGTTTGACGAATATAAAAACTTCACTAATTGTATTAGAAGTGCATTTTTTGAAGAAAAAAAATGTTTGCCAATTTATTACACACTATGTTTGAAAGAATATTTCAATTTGAAGAGTATAAAAACTATCATAAATATTAAAGCTAAACGATTCAAAAAATATAAAAACTTTACTTCCATACGTTGAAATCCCTCCTCTCCATTTTCCCCAAGCTTGGAGCAGCCTACGGAGGTTTTGGAGTAACCCTCATCTATTTTACCAATGAAAAGTGAGAGAAAAATTAAAAGAAATTGTGTTTTCTAAGGTCTATTTCTATCAGCCCCGCTATATCAACCATGCATTTGCTAATGAAACGATGCCATAGCAGTAAAATTCACACTATGGCAGGCAGATGTCAGCCAGGATTAAATTCAGATTCCAAATTTTTATCGTGTCACCCAAAATTAATTTGGCAACGTATTTCAAAAAAATTCGTTGTTCCATACGAAATGCTCATTTGAATAACGATGGAATAGGTGGTTACACTTGACCATGTGTGTGACTTAAGAAAGGATTTTGAAAGATTGTGAAAGTATAATCTTAAGCTTAATCCAGCCAAGTGTGCATTTGGGGTTCCGATTGGAATTTTTTTGATTTTATAATTAGCCAAAGAGGTATTGAATTAGACCCTTTCAATATAAAGGCTATTCAAGAGTTATCGCCCCCTAAAATCAAAACTAAAGTCATGAGTTTTCTTGGGAGATTACACTACATTCATAGGTTCACCGCTGAACTCACCACTACATGTAAGCCCATATTCAAGTTGTTTAAAAAAGACTATGTTGTCAAGTGGATAGACAAGTGCCAAGAAGCATTTGACAACATTAAAAAATATTTGACGAACTTTCCAGTACTAGTCCAAATCAGTAGGCCATTATTTTTGTATCTGACAATGATGAATAATTCATTTGGATGCGTGTTGGGACAACATGATTTCACAAGTAAAAGAGAACAAGCGATTTATTATTTGATTAATAAGTTCACAGGCTATAAATTAAAATACACTTTCTTAGAAATGACATGTTGTGCCCTAATGTGGGTCACCCAAAAATTGAAATACTATCTTTTCGTCCTATACGAATTATCAAATTTCCTGTATAGATCCTTTAAAGTACATCTTTCAGAAACCCATGCCAAGGGAAAGGTTGGCAAAGTGGTAGATTCTACTTACAAAGTTTGATATTATGTGCATAGCCTGTACCGCCATAAAAGCACAAGAATTGGCTAATAATTTGGTAGAAAATCCAGTTGATGACGAGTGTGAGACTTTGCGAACCTACTTTAATGATGAAGAATTAATTCCACTGGCACAGAAATTCAGGATGATAGTTACATGTGGAAATTGTAATTTGATGGAGCTGTCATTATAAAGGGTGTACAAATTAGAGAAATTCCTATTTCACCAAGTGAGCATCACTTTACTTCCACATGACTTCATTTATTATGTACCAATAACACAACAGAATATGAACCTTACATCATGAGCTTAAAAATGGCAGTTAAGTTAGATGTACACGAGTTAGTAGTTTTGGGAGATTCTAACTTGCTCATTTAGCAAGCTCAAGGTGAATGAAAAATCCCAGACATTAAGCTCATTACATATAAATAGTGTCTAAGAGGACCTCGGCAAAAAGCTCAAGCTTATAGATTTCAAATATATTCCCAAATTTCACAATTAGTTGGTTGATGCTTTGGCTACCTTAGCCTCAATGCTTCCATTCAAAGGTAATTCTTACATTGACCCACTGGAGATTCAGATTAGGTATCAACATGCTTGTTGCAATGCAATTGCAGTAGATCCACTTGAAAACAAAAAGAATATTTGGTACACGCCAATGTATATTAAAAGAACCTATTAGGAGACTTTCCAATAATTTCTTTTTGAACGGGAAGATCTTATATAAAAGGACCCTAGATTTGAACTTGTTGAGATGTGTGAATGTGCAAGAAGCTGAAATGATCATGAATGAAGTGCATTCAGGAGTATGTGGCCCACACATGAATTGTTATTTTCTAGCTAAGAGGATTTTGCATGTAAGATATTATTGACTGACCTTAGAACAAGACTATTTTCACTTTTTTCGCAAGTATCATCGGTGTGAAATTCACAGTGATTTGATTCTCTTGCCCTCGTAAAAGTTGCACCCTATGTCTTCTCCTTGACCTTTCATTACTTGGGGCATGAACGTTATTAGTTCCATTGAGCCAAAAGCTTCCAATGGGAACGGGTTTACTCTAGTTGTCGTTGACTATTTCACCAAATGGGTAGAAGCAACTCCTTTCAAATCAGTCACCAAAAAAGCGGTGGTAGACTTTATTCATTCCCACATCATATATTGTTTCCGTTTTCCAAAGACCACTATTATAGACAATGAAAACCATATGATGAAGAAGGTTTGTGAGCAATTTAAAATTGTACATTGCAGTTCCACCCCTTATCAGCCTAAAACAAACAGAGTCGTAGAAGCGACAAACAAGAAGATCAAGAAGATTCTTAGGAGGATGGTCCAAGGATCTAGGCAATGGCATTAGAAACTATTCTTCTCTTTTAAAATACAACACTATATATATGTATACACATTAGTTGGTGCAACTCCTTATTTATTGGTTTATGGGATCGAGGTTGTTATACCGGGAGAAGTTGAAAGCCCCTCTCTTTGAATCATTGTTGAAGCAAAGATTGATGACACTCAATTGGTCAAAACTAGGCTAGAATAATTATCATTGATATAAGAGAAATAATTAATGTTATTTTTCTTTAGCCATAAATACTAGCAAAGAATGACTCGATCTTACAACAAGAAGATGTATCCATGGATTTTGAAGTTGTCTAACTAGTTGTGAAATACATCCTTCCATATCAAGAAGAGGCTAAGGGAATATTTTTCCCAAACTGGAAAGACCCTTTCGTTGTAGACAAGTGTTATCAAAATGAGCTCTACAGCTGACAAATATAGAAGGAAAAGTGGAAGACATAACCATTAATGCAGACTCTATCAAAAAGATACTACGTCTAATTTTCTCTTCGGCACTTTTGTACTTAGCATTCTCAGATTGGAATGACGAAATGTTATCATTCTCTCCACCCAAAACTCTAGCCCTTTTGAGTTTTTATTGAATTCATTTGTTTTCCCCTTTCTACAGTCAATGTTAAAAAAAATCCATTTATTACATTGAACTATGTTAGACCTGATTCTTGAGTGGATATGTAGGCAGACCTATTTTTGAATTTTGTCCAACTAGTCTAAAAAATCATACATTATACTATTCATTGAAACTAGGCGTATTGTTACTTTTATTTATAAAAAAAAAGTTTTGGAATTGTAATCATTTGCAGTTATTTCTTATTTGCCTCGTTAAGAAGTTTTGATCAATCTATGAGAAAGTAAAATTTGGTGTGCTGCTAATATATTGTTTGTCAACAAAATAAAAGAGCTTTGTAGGTGAAAACCCTCATGGAAACGATAGGGCGATAGTAAGTTGAGAAAAATGAAATGAGAGAGTCCTATAGGTGAAAACCCTCAAAATCATCATAAAGCGATGCTAAATTGAGAGAAATAAAGTGAGAGAGTCTCATAGGTGAAAACTTTAAGGGGCACCATAGGGCGAAGGTAAATTGAGAGAAACAAATTTAGAAAGTCTCATTAGGTTTAAGCCCTCATGGGCACCATAAGATAAAAGTAGTAGTGATCGGTTGTGAAAATCCACCAAAAAGCACCATTGATCAAATGGGGGTTTCCTATCTCGGCATATAATGACCAAGAAAGAGAATTTTGTTTCAGATTGAAGGGTGCGACCGATTTTGAGATTTAGACAACTTTGACAGATCAAACGTCCTATTCAAAATGCATATGTTATGGTTTATTGAAGTGAATATGTACCACTATAGAAGCTCCCCCCCCCCCCCCTATTTCCTCGAAAGGCACCTTCGTTTCTTCTTTTGTTAGTTTTTATCTTTTTTTTCTCTAGAATATTATTTGACTCCCTTTTGATTTAATCTTACGTCAAATATAAAAGAAAAGAAAAACCACAAAATTAGCTACGATTTCCTAGTGGGATAGAGTAAAAATTGTTTGGCAACATGACATCGACATAAATTCACTTATGATAAACCTTGATAATAGTAATGCCCAAAGAGAAGGGCATTATCTCAAGGCACCGAAAAATGGATCGTCATATCAAGGATGTGATTCAAGAAAAAGTTTGTTATGCAATAGACACAATATGGTACTGGATCAAGATAGTTAAATTAGATTTCAAATGATGAAGGTTCAACGTTCTGAGCATGTTACTTAATCATCGATGAAGTCATTTGTATAGACATTTGGGGTGAACATAAAAATAGTGTTCACAGGGTATTAAGACTACAAACCAACTACCATTTTAAAAACTCACAAATCTTTTTTGTTCATACAATGAGAAGGATATTGCATGTAAAGAAATTTGTGAAAATATGAGCGTCACAAAGTGAAGTTTTGCAAATCTTTCTCCTCTCTGATAATCATATCACTCTCGGTTGTCATTTCAAGGAGAGAAGACCCCTATCTATTAAAAAAGAGTTTTATTTATAACCATCTCATTTATATAGGGTACAACATTCCATGGTTATCGTTTTAGACGATAAAAAATCTCTATTTAATTTTGCATGCCTTCACAAGCTACGATATTCTCTGGTTGCATTTTAGGGAACAAGAAATCCTATCGATTTTCTTGTGTCTTCACATGGTACTATATCCCCTAGTTGCATTTAAAGTAACAAAGAGACCTATCTATTTTTCTATGTCTTCACATGGTTCAACATCCCCTGATTACATTTTAGGTAACAAAAAAGCCTTATCTCTTTTTTCATGACATCACAGTGTACAACATCCCTTGGTTGTATTTTACGAACAAAAAGTCCTATCTCATTTTCTATGCCTTCATAGTAGTATATAAATTCCTATTTAGAAAAGAATTGTAGTAGCTAGTGTCTATAAATAATATCTCAGTATTATAATATAGATATACAATTTAATAATATTTTTCTGTAATATTTCTTAGAGAACCCTTGCTCTCATGGGTCTATTTACACTTAATAAATAGTGTTGCTAATGTGTAAATTTAGTTTCTTGAATACTTGTTAGTAAAGTTGAACTCTTTTTCAAATCTAATGAGGGGGTTGTCATATATTTGAAAAAAATTATGTTGGTCTATTTTACAACACACTTTTTACAAAAGAAAAATGTTTTACTTTCTGAGTATTAAATTAGTTTTGCTAAGTGGAGCCTGATAAATTTTAGTAACGTCTGTCAAATACACTTCCTCCCATTCTAAGTGTAGACGGTCGTTAAGCAATATATAACCCAACAATTGAGTTGGTGTCGAATCCCACAGGAAGCGGTACGTGTTCAAATTCAATCATGAAGTATGAGTATGATCTAACTAGTTATAGGAATAAAAATTATCGAAAAAGACATGAAACAAATTAAAAGGGGTGATACGAATGTCGGATGGAGGGGGGGGGGTATTGGTTTGCAATTATCAACTACAACGCAGTCACAAACAATTTGAAATAACAATAAGGAGAGGAATTCTTGGGAAGTGATCGATTATAGGCAAATTTCGATATATGGGTAATTGAAATTACTAATAAACGGCTAAAAATTAGTGAGTAGGCTAGACTATAAGGGAGATAGCTTTCTCTCGAACAACTATCCCGATCAGGTGATTTCTTTCAAAGATCAACAAGCATAACAATGAAAAACAGTCCACACCTTAATTCATCTACTCTCTCGAGCTAGATGGTAGGATTGGGTTTAGGATTCACTCTCTTGAGCTGAACCCAACTCAACTCAATACCTACAAATCATTAATCAATAATCTTAGTTCTAAAACCTCTCTCTCTCGCAAGCCAAGAACACAAAATTAGAACTGCATTTACAACTACAATTCATAAATTGAACCACAATTAATGATTAAGCTCACTTTAATTTAGCATTTAAGCTAGTAATTAACAATACCCATAGACTAATTCAACCCATAATCACATGATCACACTCAAAGATCATAAAAGAGTAACAACGATTACCAAATCGATTAGCCATCAACTGGGTAAGAGTAATTTAGTCTTTACAATGCTTCAATTTGCAGAAAATTCGAAACCCACTTGCAAAATCTCCAAATTGAGTCTCCAAAATCCTTCAAGTCTACTGAGAAACTATGAAAAACTCAAGAGAAAAGTATTCTAAACTAATTCAGCATACTAAATTAACTGTTCAAAATCTAATTTATAGTCGCCAAAAATAAGCAACGAAGGGCCATTAGGTGAGGTAAGTCGGGTTCGCCGAACCACCCGGCGAACCGCCCATTGCTCTTTTCTATCGCCTTTTTGCCTTGGCTCTCAGCATCCTTAAGTCCTGTAACTTTAATTTGGGTGATCTCTCTTTGCATCGCGGAATTGTTCGGCGGTTCGGCGGTTCGCCGACTGCCCCTTTTTATCGCCGACTTGGTTTGTTCCCTCAGGACTCTGGCACTAGTTAGGCGGTCAAATTAGCCACTCGGAGATCCGCCAAGTGCTCTTGGCAATCACCAAGCTTGCCTTTCTTTATTTTTTCAGTTTGTGTTGTTCCTTTTTGCCTGTAAGTGTCCTTGCTTTGTTCCTCAATCGATATACCTAAAAAACAAGGCTTTAACATCATTTTATGGCACAAATTAAGCATTTGAGGACACTAAATCTATATAAACAATTCCCCAAATGAGTCCAAATCTCGGACTCATCAGAGCCCTCCTTGGGATGGTGTTACACAAATTCTATAGCAATCATAGTCATTGCCCGTATCACTGTAAATTCACATCGAAGGGATAGACTCGTGCATGAAGCATCCCTTGTTCACACATGATCTTGGGAAGGACACAAGTTCATCATGAAATGAAAAATTATAGAACATAAATTTCTGTATTTCAAATGATTCATTTATTGAAGGGGTATGAACTGACCTATTACCAAAGCAGGAATCCGAGCAAAGATGCTTGTGTTTATTGTGCGAATGTTATGGCGCAATCTAGCTTTCGAGGGCCGTAAGAACTAATAAATGAATTCTAATGCCATAAAAGTTGTCCATTAAGCAATAATACAAACTCAGAAGTTGAGTAAAGAGTAAAGTTAACTCTTCGAGCCTTGTATTGGAATATTAATGCAATCCCATTTGGAACAGAAAGCTGAAGCCATTAAGAAATCAAACTCATTGAATAACCAGTTTCATAAAGCAAGTCGTCAACATTCAAACAATAGTTGCAACAATTGTGTACAGAAAAGTGTTTTAAGAACTTGACTTTAAATAAGCCATATCTTGGCTGCAAAAATAAATATATTTCAATTGTTTAAGGAGGAGGCAAGTATGTCAGGTCTGTCAAACTCTCTGTTTCCTCACTTAAATGTTACTAAGCTCTCCTTATAATAATAAACCATATAACCACTAATATGGCCCTCATCCTGATGTTGAAATCCTAGATGCCTTGTCTTCTGGGTGTAAACATCATAGGAGATCATCCCAGATGTTTCGGTTAGGAATGTGACAGTGGTAGAATCCCTGAAGCCACAGAAAATAGGCTAAATAAGTGGAAGGCATTGAAAGGTACAAAGTTTGTTCCAAACACCAGGTTGGATCATAATCCACAAAGCAAAGCATGTGTTTAAACCTTGGGCAAAAAGGTTAATGGATCCATCACGTAATATCATGTGACAATCATTAACTGGAACATCTGGCCCTCTATTCTCATTGAACATCTCATTGGAAAATTCAAACGAAAGAAGGCTGCAGTAATCTACAACTTTGAACATCCAGTAATAAAGGTAATCAGGCGTATCAGGAATACTAGAGACGTCACCGTAGATGGTGAGAATTTTGTGATGTTTATGTTTGAGGATTCTCCAAGACTCGGTAGAAGAGGAATAAATGGCTGCATATGATCGATGAAACATACCATCATAGTTATCATCCCAGAACTGGCGAACCCAAATCACCTTGTAGTTACTTGTAAAGGGTCGAATCTGAACATAAAATATCCACCCATTCTCATGAAAAATGCTTGAAGGTGGAAGTGGGGTGCAAGGAGGGTGGTTACCTCCCTAGTTGCAGAATTCTAGAGTCCCAATATACGGTCATAATCAACATCTGAATTTTCTTTGAGAAACAAAAACACGCCATCCTTGGGACGTTCAAGAAATAGAGAGTTAATAACTTTGATGGTCAATTAACTATCAACTCTTTTCACAGAAAGTTACTTAAGTTTCATTTTCAACTCAAAAGTCACTAAACTATATATGACTTCTTTGTACAGAAAGTCACTCAACCTATAAAATTATTTTTTTCACTAAAATTTGCTGACATGAAATTTTTATTTTTAATCAAAATTTTAAGAACCAAATATATATCCATTTAAACCATTTAATGATCCGCCCCATTTAGCCCGACCCGCTAAAAATACAATATTGAAATTTTTATTTAGGCATTGCATTTCTCCAAATCTTTCATGACTGCATAAAAAAAATCATTCCGCATCAGAAAAGAGCTTGCTTAATCTTTCAATCATGAGAGACAACTATATACAAGATTTTGTTGCTGCGCTTTGTTTCATTAAGGATTACTCAATTTGCCAATAGATCATTAAAAAAATAAGGAGAAGATTCTCTTTGATAAACATTGGAGCAGTAATCTGCCTTAGGAATGACTCACAATGTAAAGCACAAGAAAGCATCCCCATTTAAATATATAGCTGGATGTCAACCTTAGATATACTAGTACTAGTATGGAAGCAAATCCCACAGTATTTCAACCATCGAACATTTTTGAGTAGACGGACAAATTTCTCTTATGAATCAGGGAACAAGAATGACACAAATTTCACTCTTGTATTAGAAATGACTCAGTTGATGGGATGGCACTAAAAATTCATAACCCTCTGTCCTCACTGCCATTCACTAGAGAAGAACTCATGCACATAGAGTAGAGGATGGTGCTGAAGAAGAACACTTAGGAGAAAGAAGGAGACAAGAGAGAATGATTTAGGGAATTAATAGTAAAATAAAAGGTTTAATATTATATTTTAAGCGGGTCAGGTTAAATGGGGCAGGTCATTAAATGGTTTAAATAGATATATATTTGGTTCTTAAAATTTTAGTTAAAAATAAAAATTCCATGTGAGCAAATTTTAGTGAAAAAGAATAATTAAATAGGTTGAGTGACTTTCTGTGCAAAGAAGTCACAGTTGAGTGACTTTTGACTTGAAAATAAAAATTGAGTGACTTTCTCTGAAAATAGTTGATAGTTGAGTGACCATAAAAGCTATTAACTCAAGAAATAGATTAATGTCAAATCCCAAGAGATGATGAGGTTTTTCAATTAATTAAGGGGTTCCTTCAGAATCTGAAATTATGGTGATGTTGTCAATTAAATCATCGAATGCACAATGGTCACACATAAGGACTTTGGGGCGTTTGTTGTTTTCATGATAATTCAAGTGTTGACTTATAAAGTTGCGGCTACTAATAAGAGCCTACCACCTCTTGCACACACATCTAAACCGCAACAACGACTTCACAAGCAAATCCTCTAAAATCTCCTTTGCTAAATATTCAGGGAAAGGATTAACATCGTCATCCTCAACATTAGTGGCCATATTAAAACTTCTCCTAGATCCTATGTAAGCGGATACAAAAAAATCAACATCAATGTGGAAATAAAGGTGAGTTGGTATATAAATCTTAAGAAAAGTGAAAGACAAACAAAACAACCCTAATTATAGGGTTTCATTCCTAGAAATTGCACAAGTATCCCCCAAAATGCTTCCTTTTGTTTCCCATAAAAAAATTACACTAACATTTTCTCCTCTTTAAGCATATAATAAATATATTTTTACCCCTCTACACCTCAAATATTTTTAAACAACTCTTTAGTTCAATTGTCTCTCAACGTTTTCTTTTCATTTTCTTTTATTTAATGTTTTTTTCTTTTCTCTTTTTTTTTTTAAAAACAAATAAATATTTCTTTCTCTTTTCTTTTTTTCTTTTCCCTTCCCTTTTTTCTCAATTTCTAATTTTTTTCATTCTTCTCTTTATTTATATTTCATTCATTTATAATTTTTTCTTTTAAAAAATATTCCCTCTCTTATTTTCTTTAACTCTTATTATTATTATTATTATTTTCTAATGAACCGAAATTTGAATAAATCTACAAAAAGGGATCTTCTCTCTTTGACATGTAAGTAAACTTAAGGATTTTATATTTAAATTAGTTAACAACATCTGTTATAGGAATCAGCCACATATCTAATGAAGGAAAATGACATATGTTAACATTTAATTGATAAAATAATCTATTGAGAAGGATATCGTAGTTTTGGAATAGTGTTGCCCGTGAGACATAAGTAATTTTTTTCGTGTCTGGAACTATGTGTTGTCTGTAAGGCAAGAGTTATAGAGTATCTCCTAAGTTAGGCATACTGAAATAGTGTAAATTGTTGCTAATGAGGCATATGTTATTTCTCTTAAAAACCTCTCAGCTGTTATAAAATATTATGGTATAAATGTCTACTATACCAAGAAGTTACTATGACTAATTATCTTCATTACTTTCCTCAATTATGAAGATAATCTCCACATTTATGACCATTATTCTTGTAACCTTTCACTTTCATAACCTCCTTCATTATATTCATGTTAATTTCATACTTATGACTAACCCTTTGTATGTCTCTATGTTACACTATAAATAGAGGCATAAGGGTTCGTATTGTAGTGACTTGAAGATTTGGTGAACACTTGGATATTTGGAAGAATAAGAAAAACTCTCATCTCTTGTCTCCCTATTTCTATTTTCATCTTCTATATTTATTTTCTCATTTTATTTTACTTTTACAACACATTATCAGCACGAGTTTCTAAACTCATTTCAATATCATCTCAGAATAGAGTTTAATTTGATTTAGTAAGTGGTAGCCAATTGATGTCAGTAACTTGAACTCAATACGAGGTAAGTTATTAGTATTGTTGAGATTGTGTTATTTTCTTTTTGTAACTAGGTGAATGATTAATACTATAATTACTATGCATTTTTTTCATCTATGACTATATATACTTTATTTTGTGTGTAAAACTTATTTTATATTTTATTTATGATTATGCTCACATTTTTGGTTATACATAAGCTTTTAATTTATTTTGTTTTGTGTGTGAAATATTTTGGATTCACATGGAAATTGAAAAAGGGGTGGTTGTAGTGGGCAGTTTTATTTGAGTGTAATTGAAATTATTATTTTCTTAGTGTGCAATTGATTCCTTGATTTACAACGGTAATTCATTAGTTCAATTATTGTGCACCAAATATAACATAATATTATACTATATGTAACTCTATGTTTTGATAAGTTTAAGATATTAGTACATATTTTGTTGAGAATATTTTTATTATATTTATTTGTGCATGTTAATCACAAAGTGATAATATTTTTTTAAGGCTCAATGGTGAGTCCTATTATATTTAGCTTATAGTGTCATTGACTGAGGGTAAGACGAAGAATTCACGTCCTATCACATCAAGAGGGTAATACATCGTGTGAGAGTCCTGGTGCATCATGATAATAAAATATTGGATTGGGTTCCAAAAAATAATGTCCTAAACCTTCTTATGGGTAAGACATTGGGTTCAAATCACTGAGCAAATTGATATGCTCTTGATAAAAGTCATGGAATCGTCCCAATTGATTAGCTCCACTCTCTTATGTGAATGTGGTAGCAGGGTATGATATGTTTGAAAATGAAAAGTGGCTAAATGTATTAATATGAGTGTGGGTAAAATGTTAATGGACAACTGTGTTAATTAAAAGGAAGAACATTATGGATTCTTAAAATGGTCCTTCAAATGTGGAGGTAATTTTTGGCCATCAAAGTGGTATGAAATGTTATTAGGCACATTGGGTTGGTGCAACCCAATTTGAAAGTTTTGTAAATCCTCCATCAAAATAAAGAAATACAAAGTAGTAGTACATTTAGTACTTTTAAAGCGATGTTGAGGTGGGTCAAATAAATTTGATAATATCAAAGTACGACTAATAAAAACTTATGGAACATGTACAACTAGTTATAGTCATTTCTCTAAGAGAATGTGACTTGTGTTCGTATTGATAAGGACATGTTCATGTATTGTTGGATAAATGTCACATCTCACCTTTACGAGAGGTTTGAGAGATTGAAAAATAATATTTTGACATAAATGGTCATTTTGGTCATATACTTTGAGTACTACACAAATATCGTGGTATGTTTTATTATGAACTATAGAAGAACAAAAGAAAGAAATAATTATTTTCTATAAAGGTTGTGACCATGACCAAAATAAATATTGTTATGTCGCAACACAAATTTGTCGTTGGTTGACAAGAAATAAGTCTAGCATATAATAATTTTAACCATGACAATAATAATAATTTTCTCCATAAAGGAGATGGTCGCCATAAGAATGGTGTTATGAAATTTGTGGCAATACAAAAAATTAATTGAGAGTTTCGAAAGGGATAATTTGTTACTATCAAGAAAATAAAATAGTTCATATTATTGGGGTTGTAATAAGTCTCAAAGAAAAAAATTTAAGTTTCAGAGGAATTGGAAAGAAAAAAAATTATTAAATTTTGACCGTAAATTATTGAAAGATTAAATATCTTCAGATTACTACAATTAAAGCGGGTTATGAATATTTACGTAAAAGGTTACCTGCATTTCTATTGTTTTTTGTATAAAAATATGCGTATGATGAAGGAACCACATGGAAAAGTAAACCAAAAGCTTACTAGAATAAATATCAGTTGGCATAACCGGTTGGTCATTCATGTTCAAATGTGATGCAAAAGAAATTGAGAATTCACGTGGCTATATGTTTGAAGAAATACTTCAAGAATTCTCCTGTGTTTCTTGTTCTCATGGTAAAATGATCAATGTACCTGCTAAGGCTGGGATTGTATCCCTTGAAATTATTTGGAACATATACAAAGGTGAATATGAGCATATTCACCTGTCATGTAGACTGCTTACTATTATGATTTAATAGATGCATTTATGGTATGGTCACATGTGCATTTGTATCAACTTACAAATTTATTTTTGTTAGGTTGTTTACTCGAATTGTTAAATAAGAGTACAGTTCCAAACTATAAAATTATGTTGATAATGCTGGTTGGTTTAGCAGAAATTGTATGCCATCAATTATAGCTGACCATTAATTATGAGAAAGTCTCTCAAATAATATTTTGTATGAGATGAATTTATGTATCATGTATGCACCAAGCCAACAAGGTTCTCCCATCACAATTGGTTCAGGGTAGGGAACCAACTAACTTTAATCAAAAAGTTTGATGTGTGCACATATGATTTTATTGCTCCACCACGCACAATGATGGATCCTCAAATGAGGTTGGAGGTAAATGTTAGATTTCCTAACATTAAGGGGGGATATGTTTACCAGCTGAAAATTATGTGTGGAGTGAATTATCTAGATCCTTGTTAAAAAATATGTGAACTTAAAGTTCAAGAGATAATTCATTTGCAAAATGTTGCAAATAATTTGCCAGATGTATTTGTTGACCCAATATTTTAATAAAGTTGCAAATGCTCCAATAAATGATCCTTGAAGGACAAAGTCTATGGTACGCCAGAAGCGTGATAGACCAATCGATTCCAATGTAAGCTCTTTGAGGAAGGAGAGGAGCAAATTATCAAAATGGTCATGATAATGAGGTAAGTGCTTTGAAAGAGCACTACGATATAACACTTCATAAAACCTTAGCAAAGGTTTAGGTACCTGAAATAATGAAAAGGAAGAAATTTCAATAAGTTATGTCATATTGGAATTGAATCAAATGATCATCGACAGTTTCTTTGATGTGAAGTAGCACTCAAGGCTATTAGTAATTACGAGGATCTGTCATATACTGTGGACAAATAAATGATTGGATATATTCAAGTATATTTTGTTTCACTTAGAAAAATGATGTTTTTGAACTTACAGTTTATAGATCAAGATATAATGTCAGAGTGGTACAAATGAATCATTGTGCGAAAGTATAACCGTAAGATATAAAGTGCAGTTTGTGCCTGAGGGCATAAAGAGTTTTCGCAAAAATCTTTATATTATTAAATAGAGATATATTCTCCAATGGTGGATGCAATGAAACTTGTTTCAGTTTGTCTATAGATGCAATACTTGAATATGTATAGTGAATAATTATTATATCTAACTAGACGATGAATGTTATATGAAAATCCTTGAAGGATTTAAAAGGTCTTCAAGTAATTCCATTAAGTACCTAATGGTTCTGAGAGTGCTTAACACAGAGAAAGAATATTTTTGATCTCATGAAAATAATTTTAAAATATCATGTATTAATGTAATTGGTTCACTTATAGATTGTTGGTTATGCAAATACTAGAAGATTATTTGATCTACATCGCAAAAACTATGTGAAGGGATTGTCATATTATCATTCAAGTTATGCCAATAAACTAATCAATCTTGTGACTCAACACATAGAAGATGTTTTATTTTCTTTTAGAAGAAAAGATGAGCTTCAATAAAATAGAAATGATGAATCTCTGAGTCAGAAACTATTTGATTATGTAGATGCATAATATTTATTTGATCCACATAATGCTCGATCATACATGGGATATTTGTTTACACGTCCAACCATAACAATATCTTGGCATTCAGAGAATCAAACATTAGTAACCACTTCTTCAAATCATGTAGAAATAATATTAATCTATGAAGTAAGTTGGGAAGGTGTTTGGTTGGAATCATGATCTATCATATTCATAAAATATGTGATTTTCCTTTGGAAAAAGATATTCCAGCCACCATAATATTAATCATGTAACATTTCACCTTCATAACCTCCTCCATTATCTTTATGTTAATGTCATGCTTATGACTAACCTTTTGTATGTCTCTATGTTACACTATAAATAGAGGCATAACAGTTCATATTGTAGTGACTTGAAGATTTGCTGAACACTTGGATATTTGGGAGAATAAGAAAAACTTTCATCTCTATCTCCCTATTTCTATTTTAATCTTCTATATTTCTTGTCTTATTTTTCTTTAGTTCTACAACATCAGCTACATTTTACCTCTAAATCAACAATTATTGCATTTTTTCATAAGTAAAACCTTGTGAAAATGGTGTAAATTGTTGCCCTTGAGGTGAACTTTAAAAGTCATTGGGCTAAGTCTTGCCTCTAAGGCAAAAGTTATAGCGCATCTCATAAATCAAGACAAAACGTGGTAGTGTCAATTTTTGCTTATGGGGCTTAACTTATTGTTTGGAAGACCTTGGTCTAATAAGTCTTACCTCTAATGCAATAGTTATGGAGTATCTCATAAATCAAGATCCCTTACTTAGGAGGGGTATCTTATTCTTTGAAATTTCTTGGGCTAAGTCTATTCTCTTTGGACTTGAAAGGTCTTGATTGATCCAAGCAAGGAAATTGAACTAAAATACTCACATGCAACAATTCCTTCTAAAACGGCCAGATTTGGGCCAAGAAGGCTCACAATTTTTATTATTCAGTTGATTATGCTTGTAATTTACTTGTCTATCTCTAACTTTGTCTAACTTAGCCGAATTCTTTTAAAGATAAACTATTTTCTTTTGTGTTCATTTTACTTCGTGAAATTTTGTTCATCGAGTTCATTTATTTTCATCACTTGGTCAATTTTTACTTGTTCCTAACTTAAATTGTTTCAAGTCAAAAGCCTTTAAAATGCTTTCTTTAATTTAAATAATTTTTCCGTGTTAGTCAAACATTTTAGTTAAATCGTAGGATAACCACATGTTAGCGGGCATCTCAAGTGCTAATAATTTCTTAAAAAGAAAATAGGAACATCTTATACTAATCTATGAAATTTTCCAAGGCGTTTATGTTAGAGTCTTTCTAAATTGAAGTTTTCTTAATTTATACAAAAATTCAGTGGCAACTATGTTTAAGTATTTTTACTCAAGTGTAAAAAATATTTTCAATATTTCAAGTGATTTTTCAATAGAATTAAAAATCACTACACATAATAAGCACTATTCCTGGTGCAGCAAGATAAAGTAATAAATGAGATAGATGAAAACAAAGAACTCAACGGTCAAGAATTTGCATAGGTGTGGGAGATAAATAGATATTGACAAAGAAAGATAAGAAAAGCATAACAAGGTTAAATTGCATACCTTTTTTGAAATAATTAATGCAATATAAATACATGAAATCGTAATTTAAAAAGTTAAAGAAAAGGAGTAAAATAAGCTAATATTATGTTCAATAACTAAATCCTAAAAATATAGCAACTGACTAATCAGATACTGCCCAACACTGCAACCTTATTTTTCTGAACAAAATCCTACTTTTAAGTTGTATATTGATACAACAAAAAGTGAAACTAATCTCCAGCTTTTGAGACACCACATTCAACACTCCTCCTTGACTCTAGAGCAGCAACCCCAAGTCTTTTTATGATAAACTCAAAACTTGCTCTAGCTAAGGCCTTAGTTAAAATATCAGTAGTCTGAAAATCAGTTTTGCAGTGCACTTAGTCTATGTCTCTGTTCTTTTGCACCTCCCTCAAGAAATAAAGCTCGGTCTTGAAATACTTTATCTTTCCATGTGAAACATGATTATTTGCAATTGAAATTGTAGCTTGATTATCAACAAATATTGCAGTGCTCTTCTTTTGTTGCATGTACAAATCTGCTAGAAGCTTCTGGATCCAAAGCGCTTGATTCACAACTGATGTATCTCTAATGTACTCTTCTTCAGCTGTAGATTGAGCCACAATATCTTGCTTCTTTGAATACCAAGAGAACATTTCAGAACCAAAACTAAAACAGTAACCTGAGGTGCTTCTCATATCATTTGAGCTACCAGCCCAATCACTATCAGAAAATCCAAGAAACTGAAAGTCTGATGTATTTTTGGACATTATGCCAAAATTCACAATACTTTTAACATATCTAATCACACGTTTAGCTGCTTAAAAGTGAATTTCGCTAGCACAATGCATATATTTTGAAAGTACAATCACAACATAAAGAATATTTGGTCTCGTTGCAGTCAAGTACATCCGACAACCTATCAGGCTCCTATAAAGTCCTTCATCAACCTTTTCAACTCCATCTTGTTTGCAGAACTTCTCCTTTTGATTAATAGGGGTTGTTGTAGACTTGCAATCTTCCATTTTGAACTATATGAGAATTTCTTTAGCATATTTCTGTTGGCATATGAAGATCTCTTGTCCTTTTTTTGCTGAAGTTCCTTTGAAGAAAGTAAAACATTTCACCAGGGTCTGTCATCTAAAAAACATCCATCAGTTCAGTCTTGAACAAATTGAGTAAGTCCAAATTGCTACCTGTAACTAGCAAGTCATCTACATACAAAGAAGCAATCATTAAATAAGAATCTTCTTTTCTAATATAGAATGTAGACTCCCTGAAACTTTTTTGAAAGCCTAAGCTCAGAAGATGAACATCAATTTTTCTATACCAAGCTCTAGGAGCTTGTTTTAAGCCATACAATTTATTATTTAGAAAATACAATTTGTCTTCTTAGCCTTTAATAGAAAAACTTTCAAGTTGTTCTACAAAGATTTCTTCTTCAAGGTAGCCATTTAGGAAAGCTAATTTTACATCAAATTGGTGTCTTCCATCCCAGTTGAGCTGCTAAAGCTAACAACATTCATATCGTATCCAAACGGGCGACATGAGCAAAAGTTTCTAAGAAAATCTACTCCAAACATTTGTCTGTACCCTTTTGCAACCAGCCTGACCTTGTACTTGTTTATGGAACAATCACGTGTAATAGCATTTTTGTGAGATATGGTATGTCAACCAACTCCCATGTGTTGTTCTTTTCTATCATTTTGAGCTCCCCCTGCATTGCATATCTCCATTTCTCATCTTTAGCGGCCCCCATAAATCCTCCTAGTTCTGAAATGGCAACATTACACCTTTGATATATATTAGAAAGTCTTGTGCCTCTAACAGGTGAATCATCAACATCGTCATCTATAAATTGTAGATATTTTTTGTAACACCCCGGATTAAAAAAGGACCAAATGACAGATTCTGCAGAACCTGTAGGTGCCACCGACGGAGGCCACCCACGGATCGTATGTGGGGTCTATAGGTCGGCCACTCAAAAATTTCAAGAAAGTCCAGAACCACGCCAGGACCTACGAACTGTAGGTAGGACCACGGCCCGTGGTTCTGACCTAGTTTTCAATTCTCTAACAACCAAACGACGGACTGATAGGACGGGCCGTCAATCTACCTACGGTCCGTCGGTCAGGCCCGTCGATGGCTCCGTCAGATTTTAAGTTAGGATCATTTTGGTCTTTTCCCGTATACATTGGACACCTAAACTACGTCGTTTAATCCCTAAACTACGTTGCTTTGGTCAGTTTTAGCCTAGTATTCTAGTCAGACTTTACTCTAACTGATTCATTCACAAAAATTCACCAAGCTTAGAACGAAAAAGAGGAGAACGAGGCGACCCAAAACCCTCCAAAAATGCAGCAAGTTTTCTTCAATTCCAGCCCCGAAATCGAACGACTTCTCCGTGAAATTCATTACCATGTATGTGGGATTTCACTGGTGGATTCCTTTCATCCACTAGGTCCCTAGAATTCAGTCAGATTTTTTATTCCTATATCTTGCTTAGACGTAGGGTTTATAAAACCTTAGATATTAGTTGTGATTTAGCTGTTAGAGTATTCCTAATCAGATTATCATGTTTTCGTGGAATCTTTGCTTAGTTCTTGCATGAAACTCAAAACCCTAGTTGTGTAGATCCTCTTAGTTCATGAATTACATATGCCAGGTCAGTTAAAACGATATACATGCTCCAGTTTCAAATGTCACATTATCATTATATAATTGTTACATTCTCAGATTTTGCATATAAGTTTTTTGAGCTATTTAGCATTCTCGTATTTCAATCATAATGTGTCACATACATATTCGGTTGGGTGTAGACTTAATACCGAGTTGGACTAGGGTTCAGCGTACCCACATAGTCCCAGAACTATGTGCCCCATAGGTTTATAAGTCTTTTCTGTGGGCACTATATTTAGTGATCACGCCAGTCATGCCTTTATACCCCTGGCAACGTATAGTGGGTCCTCTCGATGGGGCGTATAAATAGGACTCTGTGTTTAGCTCACGTGGATTTATGTCGGTTAGTAGTAGCTCCCACAGTCAAACTCTAATGCATTTGACCAGGTTTTCACTTATCTTTTAGTATTTAGTCTCATCATGTTGTGTACTCGGTCATTGCATTCAGTTTAGTTCATTTCAATATATTTCAGTATTTCCAGCATGTTCAGATTATATCACTGCTCCGTATTCTTTATTCAGTTTATATGTTTTGTTCAGCTTTTATCCTATCCTGCATGCTCAGTACATTCCAAGTACTGACGCATACTCTGCGCTACATCTTTTCATGATGTAGGTTCACGCCCTCAGCATTCATATCACATGTAGATCGGTTCTCGGTCCATACTCAACAACATCAGTGGTGAGTCCTCATACTTCGAGAGATATAGTACTTACTACCTTTAAAGATGGTGTTTTCTGAGGTCCGCCTACATCCGTGTGAATACTTTGCAGCTTCTACCTTGCCCTCCATGATAAATTCTGAAAAGGCAACCTTGTTTGCTTCCCATTCTAACAAGCTTCTAAAGCAGGCAAGTTCTTCTCAAGGCTTGGAAGTCCTACTAGTTGATTTTTTTTCATAAAGAGTATAGCATCATGATAAAAATGTCTGAGTTGCCATAATTCTGAGTTATTTCCAACTAGATAACTGCTACTTGCTCCTTATCCAACAGGTTCAAGGCAAAACTTTTTCTTCTCATCTTGACCTTGAACTTCTCCTTATTATCAGCATCCTTGATGACACATGCTTTTTCTTCAAACAACAATTCAAACTATTTTCAAGAAGTTGTCCAACACTTAAAAGGTTTTGATCAAGATCAGGAACAAAAATAACATCAACTATAAGTTTCAAACATGTAAGTCTTTCAATTGCAACAGTTCCTCTGCATCTTACATCGAGATATTCTCCATTTTCAATTTTCACTTAGGAAATAAAAGATATATCTAGATCTTAAAGTAGTTCTTGGTCGTTGGTCATATGATTTTTGCATCTGCTATCAATTAACCAACTTTCAGAAGCACTTTTGCTAGCAAAACAAGTTGCTACAAACAATTGCTCTTCTTGATATTGATTTAAAGCAGCCTTAGCTTCTTCTTGTTGAGATTGTGAGTTGCATACACTCCCCACATTGCCTAGTTGACCACATTTTTTGCACTTGACATTTGTTCCTCACCAACACTTCTGTTGAGAGTGATTTTTCTTTTTGCAATGACGGCAGGGAGGCTAACTTCCTCCCTGATTGTTGTAATTATTGCTCAGCCTCTACTTCTTGTTCTTTTTCCTTCATTTGTTTGACTGGTTGTTCTCTGAATTAGCTTGAAAGGAACCTTCAAAAGAACTTTATTTCCTCATTAATCTCATTTGCTTCAATGCCTGCAAAGCTTTAACAAGTTCTACAAAGGTAACACTTGACAGATCTTTAGAATTCTCTAAAGAAGAAATTGTGGCTTCATATTTTTGAGGAAGTGTAACAAGAATCTTTTGAACAATTCTTTCATCATTGGTATCCTAGCAAACAATCTCACCTTGTTGGCCATGTCGAGTAGTTAATCTGCATAATCTTTTATAGTGTCTTATTCTTTAATTCTCTCCATTTCAAATTCTCGAATCTGATTCATCACTTGCATATTGTGCACTCTTTCATTTCCTTGGTAATCTTTTTTGAGATACTACCAAATTTCTGCAGCATACTTTATTTGCATAATTCTAGTAAGAATTGAAGGGGCTACTGTAGAGAAAAGGCAAGCTTTAGCTTTGGCTTACCTTGTCTTATTCTTCTTGTGATTTTTCGTTTGATTTATTGTTGGATTATCACCGGGAGGAGTTATTCATAATCCTCTTCTACTGCTTTCTAGAGATCCAGTGCTTCAAGATGAACCGTCATTCTAATTGTCCAAGCTTGATAATTCTCACCATTAAAGACTAGTGTAGTTAAGAAGCTTGTTTCAAAATTTATTTTCTATAAACTATTTGAGATAATAGTTCAAAGAATGGTTTATATGGCTCACTCTCTTCTCACAGGTCCCTCAAGATGGCAATGCGTTGATATCAATCTGTTGGAGAAAAACAAATTTTGACAAAGAAAGAGAAGAAAAATATAACAAGGTTAAATTGCATACCTTTATTGAAATAATGACTTCAATATAAATACATGAACTCAAAACTTAAAAAGCTAAAGAAAAGAAGTAAAATAAGCTAACATAATCTCCAATAACTAAATCATGAAATATAGCAACTGACTAATCAGATTCTACCCAACACTGTAGTCTTATTTATCTAAACTTAATCCTACTTTAAAGTTGTATATTGATACAACAGAAAGTGGAATTAATCTCCATTTTTTGAGGCACCACTTTCAACAATAAACCTCCTCATCAGTAGGGAGTATGCGTTACCTTCTTCACGATTGCCCCTTTCGTGACCTTACCATCATCATCATCATTGTGGATTGGGGTAACAAGTATAGGCATGTCATCATCAATAGGCTCGAAAAGTGATAGTTGAGTGGACAATGCCCATTCATATATTACCTCTCAGCATCAACGGTTGTTATATCACCTATCCTCAACTTCAAGTCGTTCATGCCATAAAAGTCGCCCATGAGGTCACAGGCATAACACTCGATAATACTCATAGTAACACCTTGGATCCCCTATGGGCTCTTGATCACTGTGACATCAATTGGTGGCTCAACCTTCAGTAGACGAGGGTTTGTCGACTCCTCAAATACATTCTCTTTGCGGAGGACTTTTGTTGTGATTCATAGTAGGAACTGCCTAGACCTTTTTTTCATGATTTATCTTAGCTATCATAATTAGCCCCACATATATGGGCTTACCTATCATAAATATATTCACCAAGCACACATGGTCTCTAGTCACTAAAGTGTAGTGCTCAGATGGCATCAACCAACTATAAACTATCCTTAACAAGCAACAAACCTCTTTGTCAAATAAGGCATTCCTAAGGTTTTGTGAGTCCCATTATCCTTACACTAAAACCATCTAGTAGTAGATAAAACTTGTCACAATGTGTGATGGAAGCCCTGGTAAGGTTTCGGGGCACATATCTCAGTCAAGCTACTAGGATCCCTTTAGGGGTCCCCAATTTGTTGCATAGTTGCTCACCGTTAAACTTTATGACCTAGTCATGAGTAACAGACTCCTCGGGCTCTACCGATGGCTGCCAATTGGCATAGAACTCCCTCACAAGACTAAGGTTGCACTTTTTGAGATTTTCGAAGATGAAATGCAAACCCATATTGTGTACTCTTGCTCACATATCTAGGAATTGTGCCTATAGTATAGCTTCATTAATTTGTGCCTCAAAAAGGTATCTTTCCTTAGTGAATGTTTTGAACCATTTCTTCCCTTCAAATATCATCCATTTAATATCTTATTCTCTACTCACTTCTTGAGTGTCTAGCTCATTCAGATGAGTGGGGCTAGGCTACCCAAAGCTTGATCTGTACAAGTCATCTTCCTCTTTTTTTCATCAGTGGCCTATCATTTTCCTCTTGTTTAGTGTGGATGTTTCATTATACTTACAAAGACTGAAAGTTAATTATTATACAATGTAGCTAGTAAATTAAGCAAAAGGGTGTCAATATGGCACCACTCTTAATTTACTATCACGAGTACTCACACTTCCCCAAATGTTTTTTATACATTTTGCACAGCTAGCCACTATGCATTATACAGTTTTCTTTCAATTTACATGAAACACCTCACACTTAAGCTTTTATAGTTCCTTAAAATACGTCAAATGACTAACGTGCCCTTAAGATGGTTGTCAACTATCTATCTTAGAAAAAGTATGGCTCGTGACTATTATTTGGGATGTCTTCATCAAACATAGGGCATACACAAAGGTCGTGGTCAAGATTTTAATGCTATGGAGTCTAGCATTTTTCTCAATTTCAATCACTATAGCGATTTCTACACTGCTAATCTCAACAATAATCTCTATATAAATCAAGTCTTATCTCAATAATTGCAATTGAATTCATTAAAAAATAATGACAAATAACATCTACCAAAATATGCTCTTATTAAAACTTTATAAAACACACAAAAAATATTTTTAAAATAGGCATGGTAATTCAAAAGTTTTGAAGTAGTAAATTCTCAAAATTATTCAAATGACTATTGATGAATCCACGATTTGGACTCATTTATGGCTTAATTTTAATAGACTTAGTGTCCTCAAATGCATATTATGTCTCGATAACTGATATAAATCCTTGAATTTCAGGTATTTGAACTTAGGGACAAAGCATGGACACTATTGAGTAAAAAGGAACAAGGCAACTGAAAGAACAAAGAAAAGAAGGCCTGAGGATCGCCTAAACCATTGGGCGAGTCGCCGAATGGCCTTGATCTCACCTAATGTTCCAGTGTGTCAATCCTTGAAGGAGAAAATCAAGTCGGCGATAGAAAGGAGCAGTCGGCGAACAGTTCCGCGATGCAGTGCGTTATCGCCCAAAGTTACAGAACCTCAAGGATGCTGAAGGCAAAATCAAAAAGGCGATACAAATTATCAAAGGGCGGATCACCGAGTGGATCGGCGATCCCGACTAACTGCGTCGACTGAACCTTCGCAGCACACTTTTTGATAACTATAAATACTTGGTTAAATTTTTAGCTTAGTATCAGATTTTGTAGGGAATCATATTATTATTCAATTTTTGAAGTTTAGAACTGAGAACTGAATTTTAGAGACATTTTTCCTTAGCTTTGAAGATTAGAAGATTTCCATTTCTAAGAAATTAGAAGTGGGTATTGAAGATTCTTCATCTTAGACGTTTGTAAAGACAATATTAATCATACCCAGTTGGTGGAAACACATTTCGGTATCGATTTCTATATTTTCACTATGTCTAGCTAAAACCCCAATTCTTGGGGTGTGATTATGTGATTATGGGTTGAATTAACTGCTAGGTATTGCTTATTGATTGTTTATTCGCTATTTAAAAGAGATTTCGTTTAGTAGTTGTGTTTGAATTTAATGGGGTTGTAATTGCAAATACAATTTTAACTTCGTGATTTTGGCTTGCTCGAGAGAGAGGTTTTAAAACCAAAACTATTGAATCGATGGTCTGTGGTTATTGGATTGTCGTGGGTTCAGCTCGAGAGAGTGAATGGACTAAAGCGAAGGTTGTGCTTTATTGCCGCTTATTGGTGTTCGAAAGAAATCGATTTGATTCGGGGTAAAGTGTTCGAGAGAAAGTTTACCCCCACTATAGTCTAGCTTAGTTACCAATTTACAGTGATTTACTATCAATAGCAATTAACCGGTTGCTTACCTTAGCCCATAATCCTATCACATCCCAAGAATCCTGTCTCCATATTCATATTTTTGAATTAATTGTTGTTTATAGTTGCTAGGTGACTACAAACCCCCTCTTTTTGATACTTGACACTTGTGTCACCCTTTAATTTATCATGGTTTTTCTTCGTAAATGTTTATAGCTATAATTGACTTGAACACATTTATGCTTTTCTATTGATTCTCAATTCCAAACCGCTCCCTTGGGACTCGACCCCAACTCACTAGTTGGGTTATATTACTACTCACGATCGTTGGCTTTTGAATTGGAAGTAGTGTCCAGATACGTGAAATCAACTATTTAGAACCTCCTATCATCCAGCAACCTACATTATAGAAAACTCAAAAAAAACAATCCATGACTTCAAAGCTTAAAGGTTTTTGCAAAAATCTTTAATAAAATAAATAAATTATCACAATGGGTAATTGGGGAATGGGGGAATGGGAGTTTTAAAAAATAAAGAAGAAAAAATAATTAAACTTACCACTTTAAAGACTTCTTGAAGCTTCGTGAAACTTTTGGAGGAGAAAAATGATGAGGGAGGTAGTATGTCGTATGCTTTGGTTTCCTCCCGCACAATGCTTGATATAACTTCACGACATGAAATTGATGGCATTATCAGTCATCTTCTTTGGAGTATTTAATTCATGGAAAATGCAAATACAATCACACTCCTTCAACCTATCCATTGTATTAGCTTTTGGAATTTGGAGTTCCATATTTGATTATGTCTAGCCACACCATTTAACAACTTAGTGATTTCTTTGAATTTTCCATCCTTCAAGCATTTTCCCGTCATGGAATTATCTATGGATTTATTCACGGGATTCAAGTCATGGTTGAATGTATCGAGCATAATTACCTCATCAATCCTATGCTCGGGGGTGTCAAAACAAATTGGAACCTTTTCTATGCCTTCGATAAGAGTTCCCCTTCGAACTACTAGAAGTAGAGAACTTTATATACAAAATCTATTTTTTCCTCCACCACTTTAATTACTTCTACTTCTGCATAGATGACAGACAACTTTGATGCATTATAAACATCGAACACTTTCACCTTATCATGTTCTCTTATAGTCACTTGGCCAGATGAGACATCAATAAGAGCTTTTCCCATAGACATGAGCCCTAAATAAATGAGATTTATAAATCTAGATAAAATATCAAGGACTACAAAGTCCATTGGGAAAA
Organism: Solanum gracilifrons; assembly: GCA_029582605.1. Classification (NCBI taxonomy): domain Eukaryota; kingdom Viridiplantae; phylum Streptophyta; class Magnoliopsida; order Solanales; family Solanaceae; genus Solanum; species Solanum gracilifrons. The sequence continues at coordinate 51,530 of JAJOOH010004054.1, forward strand.
TCAAAGAACCTAATTGCACTAACACATACCCCGCAATACCCTTTGGCCTAGTGATATGAGATGTATTTATGCATTTAAGCATCGTACTTTACCCAAAATTTGCTTATGTTTCGAGTATAAAATCACATATATCCATGTGTTTTATGTGTAATTATTGTGATGATCTAATATAGATTATTAGAATAATTCAGGCTAAAAGCAACAAAGACCCCCAAAAGATGAATTGTAACTCAAAGCGACGTGTCCCAGCCTGAAATACAATCAAGACAAGCTGAAGAAGGGGGTCTGTGGCATGACGCAGGAACCACATGTTGTCCTCCAAGATGCACCTCAAGTGGAACGATAGTTAGAAACTAAAAAACTTTGTGAGGGACTTGTAATGCATTGGAAGGCAGATATGAGTTTGCGATGGACCTCGTTGTGCATGCCTTTTGCTCCATAATGTGGTCCGCATCGCACCCTTATGTTATGCTAAACCAGAGATGATAAAGTCAAAGATGAGTCCAACTAGGATTAGGATTTCCATTCCACCATTATAAATAGATCATAAGCATGATTAACACTGGAACTAGAATATAGTTTTCATCATTCTTTGCAACTCTAGAATTGTTCTGTCTTTGAGTTATTTCTTTCACAGAAGATTGTTGTCGTATAAACAAGATAGTCTTGCAAGAGTTGTATTAAGTAAATTTTGAGGTAATTTATTTACATCTTAATGTTCTTTAGTTATATGAACTATCTTTATTATAATTCGCAGCTAGTTATGAATAACTAAATCTCACAGCTAGGATTATGAAACTAGAGTAGGAAAAAAGATAATGGATTCTTTATATCAAATTATTTGCACGAGGTGTGATCATTGTGTATTGACTTTCCTTATAAATATTGTCTTTTTAATGGTTACAAACATTAAGAACTCATCGTATTTTGATTCTCTAGACGAAAGAAGTTAAGATTAGGAAAAAAGATCATTAACAACAATTTGGGGCTACCAACCTTCATCTAATAGCTTGAGCTAGAGATATGATAGCTAACCTAAGGCATATGATGATGTACAAATTAATTTGACACCCATGTGATGGAAGGACTTACGGTGAAATTCTTCTAACAGGATTGAAAGAATTTAGGAGACTAACAGATTTGTTGGTTTTGTACAATGAACATACCTGAATGAGTTGATAGTAGAATATTTGTTTGACTTTCGATATGTAGGAGCCATAACTCTAGTTTGTCTTTAATTATTGATAAAAAATAGTAGTATAAATTTGATAATAAATTCTCATTTTGTCACGACCAATACTACCCTCTACACATGACATGCCACCTAGAGTCCCAAGAGACCCTAAGCTAACAACATGAAATGGCATGACCCAAAGATAATATACATAACTGAAATAACATGAAAGGCGAAATAAAGTCTAAAATGACTATCTCAACATATAAGAGAAATCTGAATACAAAGACTCATAAGAAAAAAATACTAATGTCTAAAATAGCCTCTAATCATAAGTGAGTTACTAGGACAAACCCTAGCTCACTCGAACAATCTGAAACTGAAAAGTATAGTTTGAAATGATCATAAAAAAACATAAGTGACATGTCCCTAAACCATGAAGACTGACCAAAGCAAAGCAAAGCTTATAAGAGTTCGTACTTGTCATGACCCAAAGTATACCCTAGATGTGAAATAGCGGATAGGGTCTGGAGAGACCCTTAAAAAGTCATTTGACATAAGCATGATGTAAAGAAAGACAACATATATTCAATACTAAGAATAATTTAATGAAGTCTCAAAGTAAAGTCTCAGTCATAGAACAAATCTAAAAGTACAAGACTGAACAAAAATGCAGAAAATCTTAACTGTCTGACAAAGCCTTCTACTATCATCGATGTGGTTAGGACACAATCCCTAAGCCATGTACAAAGTCTGAAACTAAAAATAAAATCAAACAATAAAGTGATATAGTTTGATCTTACCCTCACATCATGAGGACTCACCACTATCAATCAACAGCTGAGCAATCCAAATTTAGCCACGTCTAGTAGGAGGAACGTCGGATCCTATATTATGAAATAATATAGGCACAATATATGCTTCAGTACTTTAAATGTATTGAATATGAGGAAAACATGCATAAACATAAACGTGAAAATATGATGAACTTAAACCATGGAAATGAATGACCAAGTAAAACTTAGTAAAGCTTATCAAGCAAAAATCATAAATCATTGAACAAGGTCAATGCAACATTTGAAAACTCATAAGAAAGCTTAAACCAATTCACTTAAGGAAGTCATAAAACCTTTGGAGAAAAATATGGTTCTTTTGTGGGATATTTTACCATTAATCGACATAAACCATGTAAACTATAACATGGAATCTGGTGTCTTCCCCACCCCAAAAAAGAGGTTGTCCTACATTTCAAGGTAAGGACCATACATGTTATCCTAGATGGATCCACTAGCTATGTCTATCAAATAAAATCCCTACGGGGCTAGGTAGTTAGGGACAAGGAGAGTGCTACTAAATACTAAACCTCTACTAACAGCAAAACCTCCATCTCAAAGTCCTCTCGATGCTAAGTAAAATCTCAATGGACTAAACATAATAGTAATCATATTATAATATTTTAAAAGGTAAGAATCTATTGATACCAACCCAATCATAAGCTTTATATCATAGAATATCTCCTTTCAAAATCACGATTTCATAAATCATTCATAAGACACTTACCAATCTTAGTAATTAAATCATTATCATATTTATATTGAGAAAATCTTTCAAAATAATTGACACTCTATCTAAATGCCCCCTTCATTCACAAATCTTCAATTTCATGATGCATGCATCACTTCATAATCATGGTTCATATTCATAAAATAGGAATAAGAATGGGTTCATATGAAATTAATGGAAAAACATGTAATTGAATCAAATCATGCATAGTAAGATCAAATAATAATAAATTGAACCCAAAAAGATTTGACATGAAACATTTGAAAATTGGGTAAAATTCAAAAGGAGAATTGAGTATCGTTTGGAACCCAATGGATGAAAGGAAACCATCCGTAAAGTTCTCATATACCTTGGGTAATAAAAGGCCTAGAAATGGAGGAAGAGACCTTGAATCTTGAAAACCTGGATTTTCCTTGAGAGTTCTTGAGAGAGAATTGGAGAAGAATCATTTGAGAGAATTTGAGGGTTTGAGTGATTTGGGAGAGAATAGGTAGTTTTTGAAGAGTAAAGGTAGTTATAGGAGAAGAGTAAAGGTAGTTATAGGACTTAGTTATAGCATCAAAATGATATAGTATAAGTGAAGACAGATAGGACAAGACCTAAAAATCCAACACTTAAATCTGCCAAAGGGCTTTTATGTATTTGCCTACGGTCCATAAGAACTTCTATAGACCGTACTGGTCATCTGTGGAACAAGTTACTAGGACTAGTGTTTTGGTCCATTTCCATGAAACCCTTCCTACGGGTCATCAAAACTTCTACAGCGTGTAGGGCCCTCTCATAGAACCCAAAATTAAGTCGAAAATTTTATAAGTCTGGATCATTTCTACAGATACTTCCTACGGCCCGTACAAGCTTCTACGCACTGTCCTGGTGGTCCGTGGACACTCATCAGACTTGATATTTTCCAAAATCCAACTCATGTCCTACGATTGCCTTCCTACGACCCGTAGAACTTTTTATGGTCTGTAGGTGGGCTTGTAAGAACCTGCACCAGTACCAAAATGCAATGTTTCTCCATCTAAACTCAACTTCCAATTTTTGAGGTGTTGAAATATCTTCCCCTTGAGAAAATTCTTCCTCGAATGGAACTCAAGCTTGTATAAATAGAGTAGAGAAAGATGTAATAGCCCAACATGAGTACAAATCACATAAAAATGCATATAAACAAGGATTAATCGACCCCAAGCTAAGATATAGACTTATAAGAAGTTATTCATGAACAATCATGCATATGGAAACATGAGAATGACTATAACACATGAATCCGAAAGAATAGGAGCAGAGAAAAAGATATGAGAATACTTGGACATCATATCTGATTTTGCCTCCCAAGTCCTAAGTAGCACCCTAAACTAATTGATTCCTCCAAAGGACTTTCATCAAAGTAACTTCTTTATTTCTTAACTTCTGGACTTGATGATCCATGATTTTAACCGGAACTTCTTTATTAGAAAGATTTTCATTAACTCCCAAACATTCAAATGGCACAATAGACATCAAATGATCAACACACTTTTTCAACAAAGAGACATGGAACACCAGATGCACTACCACTAAATCGAAAGGAAATAAATCATAGGCCACCTTGCCAACACGCCTCAAAATCTAATATGGGCCTACATAATGGGGACTAAGCTTCCCTTTCTTTCCAAATCTCACCACACTTTCCATAGTTGATATCTTCAAGTAAACCTAATCATCAACATCAAACTCAAGCTCGCTTCTTCTCACATCGAAATAAGACTTTTGCCAACTTTGAGCCATTTTTAACCTCTCTCTAATACGTTGAACTTTCCCCATAGCCTCATGCACTACCTAGGGACCTATCCAAGCGATCTCACAAACTTTGAACCAACTAATAGGAGACCTACACCTCCTACCATAGAGAGACTCAAATGGAGTCATTTGGATACTTGAGTAATAACTATTATTATAAGCAAAATCGATCAAAGGCAAGTGATCGTAGCAATTACCCTTAAAGTCAATCATTCAAGCTCTCAACATATCTTCCATAGTTTGAATAGCATGCTCGGCTTGACCATCAGTCTGAGGATGAAAAGTTGTACTAAGCTTCACTTGAGTATCAAAACCTTTCTGAAACAACCTCCAAAATTAGGATGTAAACTGATTACTCCTGTCACAGATGATGGATAAAGGTACCATATACAACCTTACCATTTCCTGAATATAAAGCGTAGCATAGTCTTCAGCTGAAAACAATGTCTTCAAGGGAAGAAAATGAGTTGACTTAGTCATTTGGTCTATAATAACCCAAATCAAGTCAAACTAGTGATGAGTACGAGCTAAACCCGTAATGAAGTCCATATACAAATCTTCCCATTTCCACGTGTGAATGCTATGTCGTGAGCCAAACCACCTAGTTTTTGATGCTCAACTTTTACTTGTTGACAATTTGGACAGTTAGAAACAAATTATGCAATATCCTTCTTCATCTTATTCCACCAATAGACTCCCCATAAGTCACGGTACATCTTGGTGGCTCCTTGGTGAATAGAATACTGAGAACAAAAGTCCTTGGACACGTAATGGATCTTGAAGTACTATTTCTGCATCTCCCTGACCAAATCCGAACTGTGAGCTTCCACCATTCTTCAACTTATCAACATTCGAAACATATAATCGACCTTGGTAATGAAGAACACTATCACCCCTATGGGAGAAAACCTCAATGGTTTTTTTAGAAACCCACATCTTTAACAATAATCGGGTAAAGGTTTTCTTATCTTTCACATCCAAAATGAGAGACGATTTTGAACCATTCTGATCAATGACACCACCATCCTCGGAATAAACCAAGAGAACACCCAATCAAGCTAGTTTATGAACATCACGAACAAACTCTTTCTTACCATACTCAACATGAGCAACACTACCTATCGACAATCGAATAAGAGCCTCGGCAACCACATTCTCCATACCCAGGTTATAAAGGACACTCATATCGTAATCCTTCAATAGATCAAACCACCTCCTTTTGCGAAGATTCAAATACTTTTTCTTGAACATGTATTGCAAACTCTTGTGATCAATGAACATATCCACATGAACACTATAAAGATAATGTCTCCAAATCTTCAAAGCAAAGACAATCGCCACTAGCTCCAAATCATGAGTTAGGTAATTCTTTTCATGCACTTTCAATTGCCTCAAGGCATAAGCAATGACTTTCCCATGTTGCATCAAAACACAATCAAGAAAAAATCATGAAGCATCATAATACACCAAAAAACCATCAATTCCTTCTGGTAATGTCAAAATAGGGGATGAAGTGAGTATATCCTTCAACTCTTGGAAACTTTTCTCAAAAGCCTCTAACCATTGGAATTTCACCTTCTTTTGAGTCAAAGTAGTCAAAGGCAAAGTAAAGAGGAAAATTAGTCCACAAACCTTTTATAGTAACCGACCAAACTCAAGAAACTCTGAATTTTAGAAGGGGAAAGAGGTTTAGGGCGAGTTTCTGCCTCGGTCTTCTTAGGATCCACCTTGATACCTTCACTGGAGAAACTATGGAAAAAGAAAAGCAATGTACCTCAACCAAAACTCACACCTGCTAAATTTAGAAAATAATTTATGATCCTTGAGAATTTTTAACACATTTTTTAAATGATCAATATGTTCATCTTCACTCTATGAGTAAATCAAAATATCATCAATAAATACAATCACAAATATGTCACGATATTACTTAAACATACTATTCATTAGGTCCATGAATATCGTCAAGGCATCAGTCAAACCAAAAGACATAACCAAAAACTCATAATGACCATACCGAGTTAGAAAAGTCATCTTTGGAATGTCACTTTTTCTTACTCTCAATTAATGATACCCCAATCGAAGATCAATATTTAAAAGGAAACTCACACCTTGGAGTTGATCAAACAAGGCATCGATCCTTGAAATAGGATACTTATTCTTTATCGTGACCTTATCAATTGTCTGTAGTCAATACAAATACAAAGTGAACCATCCTTCATTCAGACAAACAACACCGGAGCACCCCATGGTGACATAGTAGATCTAATGAAACCCTTATCCAATAAAACTTTCAACTAATCCTTTAACTCCTTAAGTTCTATCGGAGCCATACAGTAAGGAGAGATAGAGATAGGTTGCATATTTGGAAGAAAGCCAATACCGAAGTCTATTTTGTTTTCGGGAGGACTACCAAGAAGATCATCGAGAAACACATATGAAAATTCATTTACAATCAAAACTAACTCAAGAGTAGGCGGTTTCAGAATCCATATCCCTAACCTGAAGAAGATGATAGATACAACCTTTAGAAATCATTTTCCTAGCCTTAAGACAATATATAAACCGACCCTTAGGTGTTGAATTTACACCCTTCCATTCTAAGATAGGTTCATTCGGAATCTGTAATGTGACTAATCGAGTACTACAATAGTGAAGCATAACAAGAATGAAGTCAATCCATCTTAAAACTAACATCAAAATTTAACATGTAAACCTACAAGGTCAACATGAGTGACTTGATGAGAAAATAAAATGGGACAATTTTTATAGACTTGTTTAGCAACAATGGAGTCGCTAATAGGTGTTGACACTAAAAAGGTTCATAAAGAGTTTTGTGACAAACATCAAATCTCGTAGCCACATAAGGAGTCACAAAAGACAATATAGAACCTGGATCAAGCAATGCATATACATCAAGATAAAAGACTTGTAACATACTAGTCCGATCACTATATTAGGAGAACCCTCATGATCATGTCTAGTCTGAAGAACATATAATATGTTCGGACGAGGAGCACCACCCAAACCAAAACCACTAGGTTGAACCTGACGACCATCCTTAGTCTTGCTAGCTTGAAAGGGACAATCCCTCACCTTGTAACCATTCTTTCCACAGTCATAGAAAACATCGGTACCATCTAAGCATTTTCCCAAATGACTCTTGCCACACTTTTGGCTAGCGGTAATAGAAGATCTATTACCACCACCTCCGTAAGGTTTATGGTTAGACACACTATCTTCGTTGAAATTTCAACCCAGAGTATTTGAAGAATTTTGATTGGAGAACTTTTGTCACGACCCGAGCCTACACCCTGGACGTGGCGGGCACTCGAGAACCATTGTTAGTCCCCAAGTAAACCCTTATCCTGGCTGGCTATAAGCGGAAGACTACCTCAAGCATACAAAATCTTAAAACAGAATTAGTTTCAATAAACTCAAATAATCAACCATTTTAATAGTCAGTACAATACTCAAAATAAAAGTAAATACAAAAACTCCTCAACTATGTCTATCTATAAAGCCTCTACTATTACAGAAGGGTATCGGGACAAGACCCACAACATCTCAAAACTACTAACTGTAGGATAAAGGTGAAGTCCTCTGAAATATAAGATGGCTTACCAAAGCTGAAAGGAATATCACATGACCTCAACGAAACACCTGTTGATGATCCTAAATACTTGTATCTGCATCATGAAATTATGCAGGCCAAATGGCTTAGTACATAGAATGGACGAGCATGTAAGAGGAATTCTAAAGCATAAACATCAGCTTGAATTTGATAAAAAGGAAACATACTTACCTCTTCTCAACTCAACTCAAAGAAACATAGTTCAACTCAACTCAGAGAAAATAGGGTTCAACTCAGAGAAAAATAGGGCTTAACTCAATTACAGGATACACAACTCTGGATACTCAACTCTAGATAAAACAACAATAAAAGATGCAATATATGGAAATCTTTTAAAACAGTAGATAGAAACTCAATGTATTAAAAAATACAATAATAACTCAGTTTGTATAAAAAAAAATACAATATAACTTTGTGGGAGATTCTCTAACTGACATCATCACTATTAGCTATGTAATGATACAACGTCTAAATCACCCTTCCAGAACTGTCCTACACTTTGCCAGGGTATAGAACCTACTACTAAGTGGATCCACTAGTCTATGCTAAAAAGCATTAAGGAATCATCTAAAAAGTATGACCCTTTCTACCCACATTGGATAGATGGTTTATGGGGGCTGTGAGTTGTATGAACTCTCCCCCATATCGGTACTCAATACTACTCCCAAAATATACTAGCTTATATGCTTAAAAACATAACCCTTTATGTGTCTTGAGATTGTTACTCAAAAATCTCTCTTAAAAGAGATGGTACTCAAACGGCTCAAAACTCGTTTGGAAATCTCAGTTTCCTCTCATCTTAAATGTAAAAACATTTACTCTTGGGAATACTTAGTTCCCATATATCATTTTAAAGAAAATGAATTCAGCTCTACTCTTCCTCAACTCAGTACTCAAGTCTTTAAAACAAGTTTTAAAATAATTTGTAAAAAGACTTCTTAAAATAGGGTTCATGCCGAATTATGGATGTGAACGACTCAATTCAAGGTTTTCAATAACCATGCATAGAACTCAATACTTGGAACTCAACAACTCCAGAACTCAAGGAGTCAATGATACTACTCATCTCAAGAATGCTCGAATCGGATTGTTCATGTGGAATTATAGGTATGAACTACTTAACTCAAGGACTCAATGATACTTTTCATCTCAAGACTGCTCGACTCATAGGGTTAATGCGGAATATGAGCATGAACTACTCAACTCAAGGACCTTCATAGGTAACATGTAGTAGCCCCACGATTAGGAATATAATCCCAAAATGATTAGGAACTCAATAATCAAGACTTAGAACTTGAAGATACTACTCCTCTCAAAGATACTCAATTTATGGAGTTCATGCGGAATTTATGGGCATGAACGACTCGACTCAAGGGTCTATATATGGAACTCATGTATACGACTCTTCTCATTCTCATACTTACTTCCACAAAGTGTAGCTCAAATCGGTAGTTAATCTCAAAGGATCCACAATTGAGCTTAAAGACCTTCTTGAACTCTTTCTTGAATTTGAATTATGAATTCGAATTATGAATTCAAGAGTTATGATTCATGATATGAAGGATCTCGATGATAGTGTAGACTCATGAATACATTTTTCTCATTCTCATACTCACTTACTTGAGTCTTGAAACAAGTTATTAGAAATTGTAGAAGACTCCTCAAAACACTCAAAGGGACTTTCTCAAAAGACTCGAAAGAACTCTCAAGAATTGACTCTTAACTCTACCTTGAATTTGAATTATGAATTCAAGGTTATGATTTATGATAGGAAGGATATCGTGATGATTAAATGAGTTTTAGATAGTTAATAACGAGAAACGGTTGAAAAACACTATTTGGGGAGCAAGTCCGCAACGCGGAGATGAATTATAATGTTTGGTCATGAAAAAATATTTGAAACAGAGGAGTCCGCATTCTTTCTGCGACGCGGAGAGGGAAATTTCACTTCTGAGGAACACACGGACCTGGTACCTTATTTTTTCCCCGATCTTTTCTTACTCATTTTTTAACCCTAATTCACCTAGAATCGAATGGTTTCTTTCCCAATCACTTAGATTCAAATACTCAACTTATGTACACGATAATCTACTCCAAACCACCCTCAATTCACTAACTTTTATTTCAAGAACTCATCAAACCCACCCTAATTTAAGAACGGAAACAATAGTTTCAAGAAACAAATCAAGAACTCAAATTCTTCAACTTCAAGAATGAAACTTCGCTGGAAATAACATGATTGGAGTGTGGGTGAACAAAACCAACACTATGAGAAAATCACATACCTCAAAGAACTAGGTTCTTGGCGAAATCTTAAATTTCTTGACCAAATGCTTGAAACTTTGAACTGTTTCTCCTCTTGAATCTTCTCTCTAAAACCATAAACATTTTTGGGGATGAATGAAACTGATTCTAATCAGTTTAGACCCTTAATTGGGTGTAATTCGCGTTTAGAATAAGTGGGGGTAAGGAAAAGACTAAAATATCACTCCTATTTTTGGGTAACTTTCCTTAAATGGACAACCTGACTTCAAAAGGGAATATCTCCCTCATATGAGCTCGGATATTTGCAAACCCAGTGGCGTTGGAAAGAGAACTCGGAGATATTTCATTTGATATGTTATGGGTCTCCTAATTCATCATGTACCAAAAGTTATGGTCGTTTAAAGGTGACCCAAAACTTAAAAAATCTATGGAACGACTTGAATGATTTCTCTTTAATTCTTTTTGGAACTCAAGGTGCTATATCTAGTGACTTGACCTTCATACTTAAGAAATTTTAAATTCCTTGGTAAAATCCTACTCACAATGAATAAGGGTTCGAGTCTTGGCTCGAAAATTTTTCGGGGTGTTACAACTTTTGTTGAAACTGAGAATGTCCATATCCACCGAATTTAGAGTGACAGAAGTCACCATTACCCATTATTTTCCTCTTTGACTACCTAGATTTCTCTTTTAGCTTTTACTCCTATATTTTTTGGCATGAATCATTAAACCTCGAGATGTCCACCTTCTTGATTAGCATGGTAATTCGGCACTCTTTGACCACCACCCAATATAAAATTACTAATCCTTTCCCTAGAGTCGATAACCATAGTTGAAGCATATTTTGACAATGGAGTGAACTTCAATACATACTCTTTCAGACTCATGTTGCCTTGTTTTAGGTTGATGAACTCTTTCCTACTTCATTTGAAGGGGAAAGAAATGACCGAGAAACTCCCCTTTGTACTTATCCTAATCCAAGGGACCCATATCCAATGCCATTTCCTCTTTCCATTGGTATTTGAGGAACACCCTTTAGTTGGTAAGCAACCAAGTTTTCCATTCCCACCAGAGTTATTCCCATGATGTCCACAATCTTGTGGATCCCCTCAATGAACTCTTGTGGATCCTCATCAACTTTGGACCCATGAAATTCTGAAGGATTTTTCTTTGTAAAGTCTTTAACCTTTGTCACCATAGTTCCCATAATTGGGCTCATAGAAGCTACAACCTCTCTATTAGTTTGAGTGGTCATAGCTTGAGCCAACACTTGGAAAGTGGCTCAAAACTTAGAATGAGACACTTTCTCGGGCGAAGGATCGACTGGAGCTTGAGAAACCTCGGGATCCATATTGTCACCTACATTCCTTCTTGCATTAGCTCTTCAAGGAAGCACATCCTGAAACGCATCAAACAAGAGTTTGGAGGAAGACCTATATAGATATAAACTCTATCACATGACTTTAGAATGATGAAATAAGTGGAGTTTCTAAATTCCTTTTAGCCTCATATTCATAAACATGAGCGCTTTACACTTATGAAAAAGACTACTTGATGCGGCTTGTCAGACTCCTAGAACCTTTCTAAACCTGATGCTCTAAAAACCAAATTTGTCACGACCTAAAGTATAACCTAGATGTGACATGGAAAATAGGACCTCGAGAGAACTTAAACAAGAAACTTGACATAATTATAAGATAAATACAGACAACATACATTCAATACTAAGCATAACTGAACGAAGTCTCCAAGCAAAGTCTCAATTATAGAAGAAATCTAAAAGTACAAGACTGAATATAAGTGTTGAAAATCTAAATTGTATGACAAAGCCTTCTACTATCATCTAAGATTAGGACACAACCCCTAAATCACATACAAATACTGAAACTGACATCAAAGCATATAGTGATAAACTGTGATCTCATCCTCCCACCATGAGAAGTCACCATTATCAAACAAAAGTAGAGTAATTCTAATCTAGCCACATCTGATGGGAAGAACGTTGGATCCTATATGATAAAACAATATAGTCACAATATATGTATTAGTACTTTGAATACACTGAATATAGGAAAAAGATGAATAAACGTAAATGTTATAATACAATAAACTTATAACATGTGAATGCATGACCAAGTAAAACGTAGTAAAGCTTAACGAGTCAAAATCTTGAATCATGGAACAAGGCCAACACAACATTTTAAGAGTCATAAGAAAGCTTAAATTAAACCATGAAGTCATAAAACCTTTGAACAAAAACATATTTATTTTTGTGGGATATTTTACCATTAACCGACAAAGACCATGTGAGATATAATATGAAATCTTGTGTTTTCCTCACACCGAAAAGAGCTTGTCCTACTTGCCAAGGTAAGGACCATACATGTTAGCCTAGGTGGATAAACTATCTATGTCTATCAAAAACAAATCCTACTGGGGACATGTAGTTAGAGACCAAGGAATTGCTACGAAATACTAAACCACTATTAACACTAAAGCCTCCATCTCAAAGTAATCGCGGTTCTAAGTAAAATCCCAACAGAATAAGCATAATTGTAATCATATCATAATATTTGTAAAGGTAAGAATCTATTGATAGCTACCAATCATAATCTTTATATCATAGAATATCTCTTTTCAGTATCACGATTTCATAAATTGTTCATAAGATACTTACCTATCTAAGTATCTAAATCATTATCATCTTTATAGTAAGAAAACCTTTCACGGTCATTGACACTTTATCTAAAATCCTCATACATTCATAAATCTTCAATTTCATGATGCATGCATCACTTCATAATCATAATTCATATTCATAAAATAAGCATAAGCATGGTATCATATGAAATCAATTGGAAACTTGTAATGAATCACATCATGCATAATAATATCAAATAATAATAATTAAATCGTAGTAAATTGAACCCAAGAAGATTTGACATGAAATCCTAGAAATTTAGGTGAAATTCAAAAGGAGAATTGAGTGTATTTTGGGACCCAATGGATGAAAGAAATCCATTGATAAAGTTTACACATATCTTGGGTAATCAAAACTTTAGCAATGGAGGAAGAGACCTTGAAGCTTGAAACCCTAGTTTTGCCCTGAGAATTCTTGAGAGAAAATAGGAGAAGAACCTTTGAGAGAATTTGACTTATTTGGGAGGGAATTAAAGGTAGTTATAGGGTCATACAGTGGTGTAGAAAGGATAGGAAAATACCCAAAAGTCCTTGACTTAATCTTGTCGGAGGGCTTCTAAGGATTCGACATATAGTCAGTAAGAACTGCTACGGACTGTATTGGTCATCCATAGAACATGTTACTGGGCCAGTATTTTGGTCAATTTCCATGAAACCCTTCCTACGGGTTGTTGAAAATTCTACAGCATGTAGGGCCCTCTTGTAGAACCCAAAATTTTACTAACTCTGGATCACTTTTGTGGACCATACAAGCTTCTACATACTATCCTGGTAGTCTGTGGACACTCACTAGAGACTTGACATTTTCAAAAATCCAACTCAAGTCCTAGGACTGCCTTCCTACGACCCATAGAACTTCCTACAGTCCGTAGGTGGGCTTGTAAGAAATTGCACAATACCAAAATGCAAGTTTTCCCCTTCCAAACTCAACTTTTAATTCTTAGATGTTACATTACTAATCACAATCCTGATGTGATGCTTCAACACCTATTATGAAACAATATAGGTAGAAATGTATGCGGCCAATTATCAAAATGTATTGAATATGGAGAGATGCATAAACATGACATGATAACATGATAAATTTGTAAAACATGATAATGCAATGACCGAGTAAACATAACATGAAATTGATGATCTGATTCTGAAGACATAGTATAAGGTCATGTAATATTCTAAAAATCATAATCATAATATATGCGGGAGATATCATAAACCGACATAAATCAGATGAGCTATAATATAGAGTTCAATGTTCTTCTCTCCCACCAAAAAGAGAGTGCCCTACATACCAAGGTAAGGACCATGAGTCATGAGCTAAGGTGGATCTAGTAGCTAAGTCTATAAAAACTAAGTCCTATGGGGACACGTAGTTTTGAGATTTGGGTAATCACCACTAGTCCAACTCGGTTCTAAGTAATCACCTAACAGAAAACATGCATAATCATATTCATAGAAAACAATAAGAATATGGTAATATTGAATCATTCATGGAAAATATGATAATCATAAGAATAGCTTCTTAAAATCATGATTTCATAACATAAATTTGAGATGCACTTATTTGAAGCATCTAAATTATTATAAGCATATAAAGTGAATGATATTCTATCTTAAGGCATCCTTCATTCGTGAAAATCTTCATAACGTAATGCATGCATGTTGAAATAGCTTAGTCATGATCATAAAAATACATGCATTGTATGACGTTCATGAAAATATCATTAAAAATATTTAATTATGATCAAATCATGCATAATCAGATCAATCATGAAGAATAAATTGAAATTCAATAGAACCCATAAGAAATCATGAAATCCGAGAATTTGAGGAAGAATCATAACTGAGAAATTGAGGTTTCTTTGGAACTCAATGGGTGAAAATAGACCCTTTGTTAAACTTCCTGCGTACCTTGATAGAAACCCTAGGTCAATTCCTCAATAGAGACTTGAAATCCTTGGAACCCTAGTGTAACATCTCATGAATTGGTAAGTTAGTTGGAAACTAGAAATTGCAGAAAGTTATTGGAGCCAATTTGGACGAGACCACGTACGATCCATAAAAGGACCTATTGTTCGTATATGGGGGTCGTAAAAGCTGAGATGGAAATTTGAAAACTTCAAGTCCAAGAATATTTTCCACAGATCAATAGGATGGACTATAGGGGGATGTTCAGTTCGTAAAGGAGGCTCGTCATAGGGTTTCCAAACTTGGTAAATATTTTACATCTTGAGATGTTACCGATAGCTTGTACAGGCCATAGAAGGAACTAAAGACCATAGTTGTTATCTCATAGTCAATCCTCAAAAAGTTAAGCCCCAGTATAGTTCTCTACAATTAGGCAGGGTGGCCCGTAGAAGGACCTACAGACCATAGTTGTTCGTTCCTGGAAAGTGTCATGAATTTCAAGGAATTTTGTACCAGAGGTTATACAAGAGAAACCTATGGGCCATAGGAAATCCTACGACCCATCGGATGGGGTTCATAAAAAGTGACTCAACAATTTGTCTCAAGTAGTGGGAACCACGAGTGGATAGTACAGTCCATAGAAGCTTATATGAATCATAGTTTCCCTCTCGTAAATGATCCTAACAGTATTTAATAGCGTCAATTTAGTCTGTCCCACCAATATAAGTCTAAGCCCTGATATTTTGACACCTAATTAAGGTCCTTTTCAGTATAGTTCACCCCTAACACGCTTATTAACACTCCCAAAACTTAGAGCAAGGATCCAAGAAGAGAAAGCTGGGATTTTCAAGCATCTTCTTCAAGTTCTTTATATTTTCTCCAAGAACATTGTTTATCCATATATGTAAGGCTATTCATAGTGTTGTAATATGTTGGTCCTCATGCCCTACATCTAAGTTCAGTCAGTAAAGAGTTAATCTAGTGTTCTACCCAAAGTTCCATGACTTTTCGAATTGGGTTTGTATTTTTATTCTGAGTCTTGATTCTTGAGTATTTTGATTATGCTACTTTATGTATTTGACTTCTTAAGTACATTTCATGTTTTTATTATCATATGAACTTGTTATTTGAGTTTTTGTTAAATCCTTTGTGCAATTATTCCATGAATTGATTATTTAATTTAAAGAGAGTCCAAGAGTAATTTTAAAGCATTATTTTGAGAAGAGTTTTAAGGAAACTTTAATGATCCCAAAGTATTATGTTTACATTTAGAAAGAAAGTATTATTTCAAGAAGAGGATAAATAGTTTTCATAAGCATTTCAGATAGATAAAGTAAAAGTTCAGTTATCCCTTAAAGAGGGTCCTTTGGGTATTATCTCGACTCAGTGAGTACTTTATATGAGCATGCATATCTATAATTTGGGAGTAGTATTGAGCACCGATTAAGGTCAGAGTTATGGTAACTTTAACTCTATAAGTTGTGCCACTAGCGTAAATAGGATTGTAACGTAATTTAGGCGACTCCTCACCCCACCTTGTTGAGGGTTTGTTAGTTGATCCATAAGTTAAATTTGCGGCCTATATCTGGGTAAGGTATAAGACATCTCAAGAATCATGGGTAAGACGATGTATCATCACGAGGCTCATAGTGATGGTTGCGGGTTAGAGAAATTTCCTATTAAAGTAAAGTATGTATATTTATAAAATAGGTATTTTTTGTTATTGCACTTTATGTTGTAAAGCTTAAATGATCTCTACTTTATGTTCATACTTCACTTTAGTTGAGTTATTTCATTCTTTCAGTTAAGTTATCTATTTCATTCAGCTTTATTACATACCGTACATTACATGTACTGATGTCATTACATGTTGCATCATTTCATGATGCATATATTACGTTTCATCATTAGGCATTTTGTTGAGATCAGATCACCACTCATCAGCTTTTGGTGAGGCCTCCTTCCTTTTTGGAGGACTCGAGTCTTTTATTGGTTTAGTAGTTTGAGTAAGATTATTGTGGGTCTTGTCTCGGCACCTATCTTCAGACAATAGAGGATTCATAGATAGGAAGATTTTAAAAATTCTTTTTAGTAATCATTTTCAAATGCTTTGATAAACTTTATCAATTATCTTAAGTATTTTCAGAGAACTTTAAGATTCAGTTAATTGCTTTAAATATTTTCTTCAGTTTTAAGGTTATGTACACTTGAATTAGTCTTCCTCTAAGTAGTCAATCAGGGCAAGGGTTCACTTGGGGACCATCAATAGTTTTTGAGTGCCAGTCATGTCTAGGGTGTAGGCTTGAGGGGTGACAAACTTGGAATTAGAGCCAGAGTTCATGTAACACCCCAGAAATTCTATGATTTAAGTTAGAGCCTCACCTTATGAATAATGACTTTAAAATAGTTAAAATGATGTTTATAAACCTAAACTAATGTAATTGGCTTGGTTTGGAAGAGTAAAACTCTAAAAGTCAAGAAACGGCCACGACGTCCGGAAACTAGAGAAGAATGTGTTCTAGTGTTTCCTTATGTTTTGGGCAGGTTTGGGAGTGTCGTATGATGGTATAATTTGGTTAAAAGGTTTAAAATAGGTAAATATATGTTCCTAGGGTCAAAATGTTTGAATACGATGCCCCGGGGCCACCCTAAGGGTCCCCGAGGAGGACCCCAACTTTAGCCAAGCAAGCTGCCAAGGCTGCTTGCAGATTGCACTTGGAGGGAATAGCTGCGCGTCGCGCACTTGCTCCCCCAAGGATAAAAAATACAGATCGCGATGCAGTTGTGTCGCGGACTCTACTGTCTCAAAATTTAATTCCAAATATCTTTAGGGAACAGCTCCGCGTCGCGAACTTGTTCCGCGACGAAAATGCAGAAATTCAGAAATCTATTTCACTTCATTAAAGAGTCGATTTAAGTGAGGGGTATTTAGGGTACTTTAGGGGACGTGTATATAATCATTTTTAAGTCAATTTACCTCACTTTTATCACTCAAACACAAAACCCCAAAGATCTAAACCTAAAATTCCTCCTTCTGTCTACTCTCTCTCTTCTCAAGAACTCCATTGAAGAAGATTGGAACTTCAAGAAGAAGACCAAATCTCCAAGATTTCAACTCAGATTTTCGTGGTTAATTCATCTATAAGGTATGGTTGATTATCACTCTTGGGATTCCTTTGCCCAGGAGACCCCTTCAAGATGAATTTCAAAATCTCAAATTTCTAGGTTTCAATCCAAAAACATGGGTCTTCTTTCTAAAGTGAAATTGATGTCATAAACTGACTTTGATTGATGTTATATGAATAATTATGGATGAATTTATGTTGTATTGGTGGTTTCTTGAAGAATCCCCCCTGAGACCCATGTTTCTCCTTCTTTTTCCTAATTCTAACCCTAGTTTGTGTTGGATACTGATTGAAGGCTATGAATTGAATGTGATGTTATGTAATTCATGTTTGTATGATGATTCTACCCTAGGTTATGTATAATTTCTATGAAATTAGGGTTGAATCTTTGAATGAAGCCTTGAAGGCTATGAAGGGAATATGTCAATTGCTTATATTGATGTTGACTATGTTATTACTTCATGAATTACCTTGTATTATGTATTGGTTATGAATTGCTTGGTAATTGAAGTATGGATGTCCCATGAAGGGCAAGAAGTTATGAAGGTTGGTTCTTCTTTGAACTCAAGTATGAAAGGTGAATTACTTAGATTGTAATGATGCTCTACCTAATGTGTTGTTGTGGTGTTGATGACCTACTTTCCTCATCCTTAACCCTCTACACTTGAATTAGCTATGAAGTATGTATGCATATTATGGTATGATGGTTATATGATTGAAAGGTAGTTCTTATGATTATAATGTAATGTTAAAGTGAAAGGTTTACTCACTTCCTAGTGTTTCTTAAGTGAAAGGATTATTCTCACTTATGAACACCTATGAGCTATTATGATAAGATATTTACATGAGAGCCTAGTAAAGGCTAATGTGAACTTATGTGATGACTAAGGATGATTACAAAAGGGAATTAGATACTTAGCACCGAAAGGTCATGTAAATGAGATGGGGGTCTCACGTTTAGTAAGTCCGGCTCCCCACATGGATTTCCTCACGTTTAGCAAGTCCGGATTACCTACGGTATGTGTTTTCTCATAAGATGGAAACCCCCACGTTTAGTAAGTCAGGGTTTCTAGAAGCAATCTCCTTGACCCTTAACTATGTGCCCACACAGGACTCTAGCTTAGTGGATCCACCTAGATAGCTATGTACGAATGGTTACACCTTAGGCAAGTGTTAACCCTCTCTTTTCGGTGTGGGAGTAGAACACCGGATTCCATGTAACTCTCATGGTCTATGTCGGTTATTGCAATATTTCCCTAATGTAAAAGTAAATGAAGGTATGAAAGGTGTGAACCCTTACTAGGGCTTTCTTAAGGGTTTCTACATAGTGTAAGGGAGGGTATGGGACTTCTCTTGCACATTGCACTTGTGGGATTCTAAGAGATGGTTGTAGTAGTGTTCTCTTATGATTATGATGATTATGACTTATGTATGTTGAAGCTATGTTATGTATGATCATTATGAATATGGTA